>RJWJ010001546.1:104995-127928 GCA_004363605.1 Indri indri | reverse complement strand
AGACCCCGTCTCTACCAAAAAAAATAGAAAGAAATTAATTGGACAGCTAAAAATATATATAGAAAAAATTAGCCGGGCATGGTGGCGCATGCCTGTAGTCGCAGCTACTCAGGAGGCTGAGACCGTAGGATTGCTCGAGCCCAGGAGTTTGAGGTTGCTGTGAGCTAGGCTGACGCCACGGCACTCGCCCCAGGCAAGGGAGTGAGACTCTGTCTCAAAAAAAAAAAAAAAAAAAAAAAAAAAAAAAAAAAAAAAAAAAAAAAAGTGGGCTTCTCTCCCCTGGCACTGAGGGAGAGGAGATATTCGCTCTGTGGGGTGGCCTGAGTAGTTAAAATCTGGTGTAGAAATAGATGTGTGGAGTTGACAGCATATGAGAGCAATGGTAGACATCCCCCTAAGAGGAAGGAGAGAAGACTTGAGACCCTCTAATGTGGACCCTACTTTGGTCTTTCATTCCTCTTTTCATTAAAACTCAAAGGCCGGACACAGTGGCTCACACCTGTAATCCTAGCACTTTGGGAGGCCGAGGCGGGAGGATCTCTTGAGCTCAGGAGTTCAAGACCAGCCTGAGCAGGAGTGAGGCCCTGTCTCTACAAAAAAATAGAAAAATTAGCTGGGCATGGTGTCACGCGCCTGTAGTCCCGCCTACTCAGGAGGCTGCGGCAGGAGGATCGCTTGAGCCCTGGAGTTTGAGGTTGCAATGAGCTATGATGATACCACTGCACTCTAGCCAGGCAATAGAGTGAGACCCTGTCTCAGAAAACACAAAAAAATTTTAAAAACTCAATTTAAAGGGCCAAGATTTAAAGGAGAAATGATTATTTCGTTGATCATAACATGCTTTAAAAATGTATTATTAATATCTCTGAGAATTGGGACATCTTATAATCAATAGCATCTTACAAATATAATGCAGCGTTTTTTCTTTCTTAGTGGCTCATAAAGTAGTGGTGCATCTCATAACCAATGTCTGGGTTGGAAGTGTTAACTGTTCACATGAGAGGCTGTTGGGTGGACTATATGTGCAGGCCAGGGAACGTGCTACTTTGCTGTGATCAAAGAGGTATTAAAACAGGGAGTTCCCTCAGGTCTGGAGGGAAGCTGCAGTATGGGAAAAGCAGAGAAAACAAGGCTCAGCCCAAGACAGCTGGCATGAAGAAGCGGACAAGCAATGTGTAGGATAGGATCAAAATCTGTCCCAGTCATGACCCCCAGGAGCTATTACATGTAACTCCTGAATCAGGGAAGAAGGGGAAAAAGCCATTGTGAATCAGTGATGATATGACCAAAATAACAGTACATCCTGATGGATCACTTTAACACTGTGGTCCCCAACCCCTGGGCCATGTCTGTGGCCTGTAAGGAAACGGGCTGCGTATCACTGCCTGAGCTCTGAACTACACCCTCCCACCCACTACACCCACCCTCCATCCCCAGTCTGTGGAAAAATTACATTCCATGAAACCGGCCCCTGGTGCCAAAAAGGTTGGGGACCGTTGTGACACATGAGAGATTAGAGGTGTTAGATAGTCTGTTTGGGCAGGGGGTTGGGAATGTTTGTTGCAATCCTTTGTCCAATTTGCTCACCCAATCCAGAATATCAGAGGAAGGTCTTTCCTCCCCTTAAGGTAGAAGGCTGTGATTTGGGGACCAACCAAAAAAAGGAAGCCTATCTCACAGGACAGAGAATGAAGATAAGGAACCTACTGCCCTGAAAGGAAAAGTATACTAAAAAAATATAGTTTTGTTTAAGAAGGTCTTCCTGTTCAGACAGTTGTTCAAATAACTGTGAAGTAATGTGTTTGGTGCGAGGATCGAGGTGGGCACAGTGTTGTGAGAGGAACTCAGGAGAGAGGGAGCTGAAGGCTTGGAGAGCCTCAGAGGTCACGACAAAGCTGGAACTCAGGATGAGTAAGGCAGCTGGGGGGGACCAGAAGTATATTCATTCCTAGGCAGAGGAAGTACCTCCAGCCTGTTGCTCCAGAACTGGACACCCCAACTGCTGGCCTGGCCTTTTCTCTGACCATGGGCTGGTCCTTGTTCCATTTGTCCATGGCGGGAGAGTGCTAGTTATTGGTCCCTGCCTCTGTCTCTGGCCTCCTCCACCTCAAGCTCGGGCTATAGCTGTTCCTTTATCTGCCTTAATCAGGGCTCTGAAACATTGTTTTTCATTTCCCCCTTTTCTGCTAATTAACCGCAGCCTATTAATTAGTGCCATTGGACTCCCCACTCCCATAAACCCCATTCACTAACCATGCCTCACCTCCCCAGCTTTTGCTAAATGTGTGACTGTGCCTTAGTGTAGCTGCCTCCCCCTGAGAAGTGATTACAGATCTTGGCTGTACTGACCCCCTGCCACAGCTGCCCAGAGTGGCCACCGCTTGGCCGGGTGCTTCATCTTGATTAGCCCTTAACTTCTTCCCTCCCTTTCTCCCTCCCCGTCTTGTCTTCCTCTTTGACATTGCCGGGGCCTGGCACAAAGCTGTATGCTAAAATCCCTCTTAATAGCAAGCATCAAGCTCTTTTGTCCTCAGGCCTGTTTCCTGCATTCCCTGGTGCTGCTTGGGTCATGGAGACACTGCTGTGGGGCCAGAGGGACTGAGGCGAACCCCTCCCCTGACCTAGTGGAGTCTCCCACCGAAACCCAGATCAGCTTGTTCCTGATCACTTGAGCTCATTATAGATCACAGTAATTTTGGTCTATGCTACCCCTTTAACCCTCAGCTCTGATGTTAGCTCCCTTTTTGTTTACTTAGTTTTCATGTGAAATTCCAAGTCCTCAAAGCCCTGCTTCTATTCACCCCTTTCCCACCCCACCCAGCCTTCTCACCCTCATTCCCTGAATCTCTCCAAACCAAGTCTCCCAGCCATGAGCACTTCAGTGCTCCATTTCTCTGTTCTGAGGAGGCACTTATTTCTGTTCCTTGTGTTTTAATTCTTGACGACTCTTTCCTCTGGGATTCTCCTCTTTCCCCAAACACACACACACTCTCCCTTTAGCTCAAGCTAAGCCTGGGTATGTGAAAGAGGTGATCCCTTCTTTAGTAATAGCCCAGGCCTCTTTAGAAACTGCAGGGGAAGCAGCTGAGCTTGTGGTAGACATAATACCTTCTACCTTGATGATGATGGTGGTAAAATTAGCTACCAGTGATTGAGATCTGACTATATGTCAGGCCTGCTGGTAAACACATTTCATGTAGCTCTTCCAGCACCCTTTTCACTATACTCCATTTTCCAGATGAGGAAGGGGAGGCTCAGGATCCCTAAGTAACTTGCTCAAATTCATACAGATAGTAAGTGCCTGACCTGTATTTAAACCCCTATTCTACGTTTATTTAGGTTTTTTCTTTCTTTTTTTTAAACTTTAGTCCACAGAATCCATTGGGTCAAAGTGATTTTCTTTGGAAAGTGAAAGTCTCCGGATCATTGTGTTGCTCCTCCTCCTCCCACGGTCCCAGGAGACCAATGTGTCTCAGAGCCTGGCCCCTTCCTGGGCTTTTCTCCCTTGCACAGTATGGTCCTATATCAGGACCTACTGGTCCTGGACAGGTCCTATATACTGTCCTCTTTGTACCTGGAGGTAGCAGGTTAAAGATGAGCAGTGGGGGTGGGAAACGGGAAGCGATCGCCTAGGCTCTGAGTGCAGCATCATCTGTTCCTGCTAAGACAATCATCAACATAAAAGGCTAATTGTATTAATCACCAAGGCACCAGTCCTGAGTCCCCCTCCCTTTCGGGAGAATTATGAATTGCAATTGCAGATGGTTCCACTGATTGAAGGCAGTGCTCAGCAGGGAGAAGGGTCAGATCAGATTACACACCATTAATTAAAAACTTGCCCTGACAAACGGGATGAAGGGAATACACACCAAGAGCTGGCCTGGTTGGGTCTCTGTCCTCCCCCATGTCCCCTGCCTTGCCACAAACCCAGGGGCTGTGATGCTGAAGCCTGCTTCCCCCAGCTGGAACCACTGAGATTCAGCTCCCCAGAGGCCAGCCCTTCCCTCATCCAAACAGATGGCCTGCTGTCCTATTAAAGGGCTCCAGAGGAGGAAAAGCTAACCTTTGGTTACTTATTTCCACGTCTAACCTTCGATGCTCTGCAGGTTCTAACCTAATTCCTCACTTCTCAAGCTTATTTCTTTTTGCTCTATCCTGACAGAGAACAGCTTTAAAGAACTATTCATGAAAATGCCCCCCCAGCTTTCTTTTCAGGCAACCACTCTTACCCTTTTGGCCCATAAGTTCCTGGGACAGATGTCACGGAGCCTGCTTTGGGATAGTGGTTGGAGACTCAAATGTCTGGTTATGCACCTTCTTCCTGGCACCTGCTTGGAAGCATAGGCTTCTCAGCTGCTGTCATTTTGGCTTATTGGGAATTGTAACTCCTGAATTTTCATCCTTGATCTATTACTGCCTCCTCTCCCTCCCCAGCTGCACAGCTTCAGTCATTCATTCATCAAACTTTTATTGAGCACCCAGTGTGTGCTTGGCTCTGGGGACGCAGAGATAATTTGTTAAGGAGCTTAAGAGCCTACTGTATTAGTTCCACCAGCCCCCCCTTCAGCCCTCTAGTTCCTGCTTCCTTCCTTTCTATGGCTGCAGCTTGTGTAAGCCCCCCTGGAGCTCTGTTTTGGAAAATTCTAAGCTGGGAGCTGGGGAAACATTAAGGGTCCATGCTTTTGAGCTGGGTGACCTTTAGCAAGTCAGCCATATCCTCTACACACACACACACACACACCACAGCTGTCCCTGCTCATAAAGGGCACAGGCAGCCCTGGGCTCTGAGAGATTGTGAAGATGGATGAGTGGGACCCATCTTGGAGAGATGTGAGTAGTATCTGCACTGATGATATTACAGAACGCTGAGCACAGCTGCTGGGACCAGGGACTCAGCTACTGCACTGGTCACAGGCTAGGCCCGTTACCCTGCCTTTGGAAGACTTTGCAGCCTTTCCCCCATCCCTAGCCCCTTGGGAGACATCATGGAAAAAGGACCCATCTTTTATATGGATTTGGTTGCTGCATCTCAGGGTACCATGGTGATGAACGCCATAGAAATGAGAACTGAGTTTTATTGGTCTGTCATCACTTCGTTCCAGGGTCCCTCCCCCTAACCCCCATACCCACAAAGCTCCAAGGTCAGCAGACCCAAGAGAGAAGGTGGCAGGGTCGTGGGTAAGTAGATCCAATGAAATGAGAGAAAAGCCTACTCTCTGTTCCCTCCCTCTCAATCATCTTCCTCTCTGCCCTCTTCCCTCCCATTACCAACAGCAATTGTATTTAAACCCAATAATTACGGTAATGGCAACAATAATCATCCTTTATTGGGGTTTTTCTAGCATTTTCACTTGCAAAAGCGTTTTCCAATTTCTTGTTTTCACAGCGGTCCCTGGGGGAGAATTGTGTCCATTTGGTAGCTGGGAAGCTGAGAGCCAGACAGGACCCCAAGTCATGGGCAGTGTAGATATAGAACAGCCTTTAAATCTTAAACCAATTTGGACTTCAGTAGACTTTCAGAGGCACTGAACCTCAAATCTTGGTTTTCTGGGTCATTCTTGGGTTTCCACCATCCTTGGGACTTATTTGACTGCATTTTTTGGGATCCTGGTAATGCTGAGAAGGAAGCAGGAGATGGCTTCTTTGGCCCAGGTTAAGAACTGAGGGCTGGGGTGGGGGCTTCCCCTGTCAAGGTTGTTCCTGTGAATGGCTGTGGGATGGAAGTCAGGGCAGAAAACTGGGGAGAGCTTACCCTGGGAAAGGCCTTTCTGGCTCAAATCTCCCTTCCTATATTCTGACCCTCTGCCAGCCTGAGGAAAGGTTCCTCTCTGTGTCAGCTCTTCCTAAGGGTGGGGTCTTCTGAGCATTTGGAGAAGTGAGGAATAAAGATCTTTTGGGAGGTCGGTTTCTGTCCTCAGGAAGCCCCCAGTCTGAAAGGGGAGTCATAGATCCCCAACTATACCCAAGGGTAGGGGAATCCCTCTCAGGAGCTCAGAGGCTGGTCTAGGACCTGATTCTTCCAGGAAGCCTGTCCACTCCTCCCCAAGGGTTTCCCGAGGTCCCTGTAGCCCTCAGTGTCTAAGCAAAATGGATTTCTGGTCTCCAGTTTCCACTTTCCCAAAGATATAGGGATCTGGAAGCTTAGGACTCCCACTAGGGTCTAGTTGGGTGAGGGAAGGGAGAAAAGAGCGATCATGAAGTCCCCTGTCCCCCTCTGCTCTGTCTCATTAAGAGATGGGGAAGGCCTAGGAGGAAGGGACTGGACAGATTTGCTTCCGGATTCTTTTTATCTAGAAATGTAATGCCAGGGAGAAGGGCTGGCACCCCCTGGCTCACCCTGTTAGGACAAGGGGTCAAGCCTCCCCCTTTACACCCCTCCCAGGAAAACCTCAAGTTAGGCCATACAAGGCACATTGCCCACCTACAGGGCTCCTCTCTGAAGCCTGAGGTCTATGCCATCTCACACACTCTCCATTTCCATGTCCCCTGAACTGGATTGGGATTCTTTCTTCTGGGGCTCCACCCCTACCACTCTCTCTCCCTCTGCAGTGCCTGTGAGGATGGCCAGTCGCTGGGCCAAGGTCTTGGTGTCAGGGAACAGGATAAAGTTGTAGATCAGTGAAGCCAGGACAGCTCCTGTCAGGGGTCCCACCCAGAAGACCTGAGGAGAAGAAAGTAGACACCTCCCCATGAGCCATCTGGATCATAGGGTGACTTTGTGGCCTCTGCCTGATTCCCTAGGGCTGACATGGTCTCCCACGTCTTCCTCAACTGTCTACAAGGTGGTAAATTTGAGAACCATGCCCTGCCTCCGGAGCACATGTGAGGGGACCTTACCTTCCATGGAGCTGGGCCCAGGCTATGTAGCCATGGCTGGGGCCAGAGGGCCAGACTCCTCTCCCCTCATGCCTCTTTCCTCCTGCCTCCCCCATTTTAGCCATGAGTCCTAGCTATTGCTGTTTCTGTCTCTGCTGGTGTGTCTGTTTCTGTTTGTCTTTTTCTTTATCCAAGTTTGAGAATTGATCCAGCTAGAGAAAGTGAATAAGGAAACAGCCAGGACTTAAAGCTTGGGCCAAAGCCGTAGCTTCTGTCCTGGCCCACTTCTTACCAGTCCCCCACTGGATCCCCTGGGGTATTAAAGCTGGAAAGGAAGAAAGTACAAGCCGGGACACTCACTCTGGCTTTCTGAGCTTAGGGGACCTCCACTCCAGGGTCAAAATGGTCGGGGGTAGGCATTGTCTCCCCAAGTCTCTGTAGACCCAATGCTGGTAAAACCCAATGTCTACTGTCCCTACTCAAGCCCTCTCCCTTCCCCGTGGCTGCCGGCAGAGGGTCTCACCCAGTGGACTGTGAACTTCCCAATGATGACAGCAGGACCGAAGGAGCGGGCTGGGTTCATAGAGCAGCCGGTGAAGTAGATCTGGGGAGCAAGTGTAGGGTCAGGGTGTGAGGAGGCTTATGGCAGGTCGAGAAGGGGAGAGTCCCCTCTGCCCTGGCCCCAGGCTGGGCCTCAGGCAGCACCATATCCTGGCCTTGGCACCACCTCGGCCCCAAGGCATGAGGGGCCCAGGGAGGGATACTTCCTGGCCTTCAGGCCCTACATCTTCCCCAGGGAGGGACCTAGTGTATCCATGTGCACGGTGTCCCCTTTGCCTCTTACCCCAATGAGGTGGCCCAATGCCACAGAGATCCCAATCATGGTGGCTGGGGAGCCCGATGTCTGACGGTTGTCGGTGGAAGCAAAGACACAGAGTACCAGCTGCAAGGTCAAAACCAGCTCCACTGCCACTGCCTGGCCAATCGACACGCTGTTCTGGACCTGGGCAGAGGGGGTTATGCTGGAGCAGACGCATGCTCTGCCCATGGGACGGTGAACCCCTGGGCTTGGTCTCCTCAGCTGTAAGGGGGGGGGTGACACCTCACCACTGCTCAGCTCCAGGACTTGAGGAGATCTGTGCAGTGGAGCTCACATCAGCCCTGGACACTTGCTCCCTGTAGAAATGAGTAGCACCCCTCCCACCCCACCAGTTGGTTGGTTGGGGCCAGTGGTTCAGGAGGGGGAGGCAGGATCCCAGGACTGGTAGGCAAGGGAAGGCCTGAGAAGCTGGGGATACTTGTTTGAGAGGAGACTGGTGGTGGGAGTAGAAGGAGGAGATTTGGGGAAGTAGGTGGAACGTAGATGGTTAGGGGAATGGGGTGAGGGAGTAGGCAGGCCTCGAGGTGCTGGGGAGGGAGGAACTTGGGGAAAACGGAGGAGCAGAGGACAGGGGGTAGAGCTTGGAAGGTAAAGTGCTTGCAGGATCCCCTTCCTCTACCCACAGCCCCAGGCCTTCCTTGGCCACATCTACCCTTTAAATGCCTGGTCCTTCTCTGACTCCTTCCCCTTCTTCCTTCAACATCTGTTTTTCACACCACAATCCCATTCTGTTCTTCCTAGACTTAAGGCCGAAGTCTAATTCCTCTGGGACCCAGTGCCCAGCCCAGAGCAGGTGTGGAGTATATGGCTGAATTGTTTCTTCCTCTGTTCTCTCTCCTTGGGTCTGGCCCTCCACCCCTACCACCTATGTGGACTCCCTCCTCCTGGCCCTGCCTCGTACCCCTCCCTGCACCTACCACATTAATCCCAATGGTCTCTCGGATGTCTCCTGGTGTGACCCCGTAAAGCAGAGCCGCCCCTACGGTGGCCCCTGCCAGCTGGGCAGCCACATAGGCCACAGCACGGGGCAGAGAGATGTGGGAGCCCACAAGGAAGGCCAGTGTCACAGCAGGGTTGACGTGGGCCCCACTGGCCTTCCAGGTGACCTGCACAACCATAGCTGTGACCAGGTTGAAGGTGATGGCAATCTGCAGCACAGAGGGAAGTGCCGAGGGCCACCGCAGAGCCGAGCCCACGCCAAAGAACACGTACAGCCCCGTGGCCAGGAACTCTGCAAATAGTGCCCTGATGATGGCTGTCCAAAGCTCGCGTGACAATATCCTAGCCCAGCCGTGCCCCCCTGGCTCCACAGCATCCATGTCCTGGTGCCTAGTGCCTTGGCTGTCGCCTCCTTTGCTCCAAGGGCCTCTCTTTGGTCCCTAGTCTCTGGCTGACTCTGGCTTTCACTCTCTGTGGCGTCTTCTCTGGCCCCCACCTGCAGTGCCTCTACCACGCTGCCGTCCCAAGGAATGTGCTGGTCAGACTGGCAGGGAGCAGGCAGATGGGGTTATGCACATGCCTGAGCTCACCTGACTGGGGCAGGGGGAGGAGGTGGGGAGGGCTGTCCCCAGGGTGCTGAGCTGGAACCTCCCAGGAGGTTTTCCTGGGCTGGAAAGGTCTAACTTGTGCTGTAGGCAGAGGTCTAGCCTGAGGGCCGCAGGTGCAGAGCAGAGTGGTCATGTTATTAATATCCTGATGTCAGCTTCAATAGAGCAAGATCACTCAGATCCCCAAGTCCAAGGCCTGTTTCAGGGGGTCCTGTTCTCCTGGACCCGTCTGTCTCTAAGCTCTGCCTCCAGAGGGGCTGAAACTGCTGTGCTCCTTAAACCCAGATATGATATCAAGTGCTCTCCTCTATTCCCACTTAAAACCCCGCTCACAGAACAGATGTGAATAGAGTTCACTTTGCTAAGGACTTGGGCCTGTGGGGCAGGGAGGGGCAGATGGAGAAGGGGTTTATTCTACAAATAATCAAGCAGCATCAGGTCACACGTGGCAGGGGCACCACTGCTGTCCGCCAGTGGGAATTTCCACTGGCCCTTCGCTCATTCCTTCCTGCCTCTCTGCCCTCCCTTCTCAGCCCCATCCCTCTCTGGGGTCAAACAGATTCCTCTCCTTTCTCATGCAGGGCAGCTTAGCCATTTTTGTGGTTGTGTTGGCCTCAAGGTCACCCATGCCCTAGGCTCTCCCCTTTTACCCCCAGCAGCATATCAAGTATTTTTCTCAAGCAAAAGTGTTCCCTCCCTAAGAAGAATCTGCCAAGCTGTTGAAATAATAATCTTCACCTCTTAACCACATCTGGGTGCTCTGACTTCATCCCTGGCCAATCTACTGGCCCACAGACCCCCTGGTTGTTCTCAGGCTTGTCTAATGCAATCTTTCTCAAAATGACATCCTCATCTCTACCCCCAATGCACTCCTCTTGTTTCTTCCAGCTCAGTTGGTGGCACCTGGGAAGCATCCTTGACCCTTCTCTCCCTCCTTCCCCCATAATAAAATAAAAATAAAACCATCAAGTCCTGCTGATTTTGAATCCTAAATATCTCCTGACTGTGCCCTCTTTTGCCACCCCTGCTGCCCTGCAGCCTTTAACCAGTCTCCGTCTGCTCCCTTGCTCTGCTCCAGTCAATTCTCCACAGCCCCAGAGTGCCAAAATGCAAATCTGATCATGCTGCTCCCCTGCCAAAATCCCTTCAAAGCCTCCCCTCCTCTGGAAGCTCTGCTCCTCCTACCCCTCTGTCTCCACTGCTTACCTCATCTTTTACCCTCTGGCCCCACCAGAAGAACACCCCTGCTGGTCTGTCTGGTGGATGCTGTCTCTTCTGAGAGAGCCCTTGCCACTCCCTTTGCTTGGGCAACTCCTAACCCATCCTAAGGCTCAGGTTTGAGGTCACTCGCTCCATTCCTGGGTGAAGGCCCCTCTGTGTGCTCCCACCACACCTAGGCATTTTTGTATACTACAGTCACCACTGGATGTTGTCATGGTGTTAGCGTGTTTCCCTCATGAGGCAAGGTGGTGAGCCCCTAGAGGATGGGAACCAAGTTTTGTTCATCCCTACATACAGTGTCTTGCACAGAGATTGCCATAATAAGTGCTCAATAAATATTTGTTGAATGAATGAATGAATAAAAACTTCTTGACCTCCTGGGGCAGATGACCTCCGTGTCTGCTTCATTTCAGTCTTATATCTGTCCCCATCTGGGACTGAGCCCTCTGATATCTTCAAGTGAAATAGACCAACTCTGGACCACAGGCTCTGTCCATCTTCCCTCCCCTGAGTCCCAGTAAAACCCCTCGCCCATCCCTGTCTGTTCTTCCTGCTGTCTTGGCTTCACCTGACCCTCTCCAGGGGACCCCTGGGCATCTCACCTCCAGCGCACTCTTGCCAGTGCCCCACCGTCCTGGCTCCCTGTCCTCTCGATCCCATCCCCGCTGCATGTCTCCATGCTCATTCTCCTCCACGCCTCTCTGCGCCCCCCCTCCCCGCCCCCGTCTGCGCCGCTGAGCACTGCTGGAGAAACTCGCCCAGCCGTGCAGACTGCTGCCGTGACAAGTCCACGGTCTGGCCTCAGCAGGGGTGGCAGCTCTGCGCAGCAATCCTTCCATGGCTCTCCCCTCATTCTTTAAATCTTCCCCACTCTTCAAGTACCCTATTCACTCTGGCTTTCTCTCAGCAGAGGACCGCCCTGTGCCTCCCATCCCACTTGCAAAGCCAAGCGACCTACCAGGCAAGACTTCTTCCCACCCTTCCTCCCCAGCCACGGCCTCACCGGCAGCTGCCCCAAGCCCCTGCCAGTGCCCTGTGGCCTTGAAGAAGAGGCCGCCCTTCTCTGTGTGCAAGCTGTGAGGGGGCTGGAGGGAGATCCTTTGTACTCTTGGTCCCCTTTGAGCAACTGGGGCCCTCTCTTGGCAATTCCCAGTCTCATCTGTGGCTTTCACTCCTCCCTCTCTCCTGGCTTCTTCCCTTTAAAGGTGCCTGGGTAATCTCAGAGCAGTGAAAAATTGTAGTTTGGAGCCAAGGTTCCAGTCACCCACTCACTGCACTGGAGCCTCTGGTCCCCTCTGCTCTGGCAAAGGCCGCCATGACTTCTCCAGCCCTCCTCTCCCTTGGCCTGCTGTAGCACATGCACTGCTGGCCGTCTCCCTCCTGAAGCCTCTTTTGTCCGGGCCTACGTGGCACAGTCAGCTCCTGGCTCTCCTCCCACCTCTCTGAGGGTGTCTCCTTGGCCTCCATTGCTAGCTTCTCTTCTGCTGACCTTTAGACCCAGGCCCTGTCTGCTCCTGACCCACTGCTCTTCTCACTTCTGGCAAGACTGTGCCTGGGTAGCCCCATTGACGTCTGTGGCCTCCATCTCCTCCACAGACTGTTGACTCAGAACACTGCCTCCAGACCTCTCTCCTGAACTCCGGACCCACCCGGCCTCCCAACTGGACCCTCCAGCCTGTGCCTTCTTGTCCCTCTCCCACTGGGTTGCTCCAGGTCAGAGCCGCGGAATCATCCAGATACCTCCCCTTCCTGCAGCCCACACCAACAGGTGACCAGGTGCCTGGTAATTCTTTCTCACATCTGACACCTCTTGCCATTCTCATTCGCCATGGGCCCGGTTCGGCCCTTATTGTCTCTCCGTGGATTACTGCATTAATCTCCTTACTGGACTCTCTGACTCCACTACACCCATGCCTTTCCTCACCACTCTGCTCTCCACTGCCAGAGAGATCCTTCCAAAATGCAAAGCTGATCACATTACTCCTCTGCTCAAAAACCTTCAATGGCTCCTCATTGCCTCAGGATCAAGTCTGAATATCCATGACTACATGGATATTCAGGCTTCCTTCCACTGTCCACGCTACACCCTATATCCCAGCCAGGCTAAACATTTATACTTCCCCAAAATGAGCTTCGGAGCCCTCTGTATGCTGATTTTGGAATGCCTTTCCTCCTTGTCCTCTTTCAAGACTTCGCACAAGTTCAGTTCCTCTAGGAAGCCTGCCCTGACTTCCCTCCCCAGCAGAGTCAGGGCAGGCAAGCTTCATAGAGAAGAAGGGTGTGAGCAAAGCCAGGGGCTAGTTGTGGCCTCTTCCTCCTCAATGCCTCCACTGTTCCAGTGTAGACTGCCATCCCTGCCTGGCATAGAGGATTCATTCAATAAATGCTCAAGGGAGGATGGATCGTGGCTGTGGGGGTAGCGTGGGTGCTGTTCCTCCCTGGCACAGTGGGTTCCCTGCCTGGGTACCTCCCAAAGTACCTCAAGGGCACCTCTCTCCTTCCCTCCCCTCAGACAGGGCCAGTAGTGGGCTTGGTGAACAGATGCTTACCAGTCCCCAAATCTGACCTTGCTTCGGTTTCTGCACTTGTAAAACTGGCACCAAATGGCAGCAATATTTATCTGTTGAGAGCTTTTGAAAAGACAAGTGAGAGTGTTTTGAATATAGCCATGTATATTGTACCTCTAAACAGTTGCTTAACTTCTGTGACCTCAGTATCCCCATTTATAAAATGGGGATGATAATGCCCACCTCCCTGTGTGTTGTTGGCAGCAAATGTTCTGACACCCAGCAGAGTGCCTCCGAGTCAGAAAGTGTTGGTTGTTAGGATTGCAACTCCCTCCCCTCTCCAGAGAGACAGCTGTGGGGACTGGACAGGGGTGGCAGCCCCTGCTCTTGACCCTGGAGCCTGAGAGCAGCTTTGTCCCCAGCTAGCCTAAAGCAGAGCCTCCTCGAGCCCTGCCTGGCCCAGGACAAAGTCCTTCACCCACTGGACCCAGGTGGGTATTGTGCGGGGCCTGCCCCAGCCAGCACCTTCCTAGCCCCAGCCAGTTCTGGGCTCTAATGCCAAGCTTAGAGCTCCCTCATGCTCAGAGACCTTTTGCCAAGCCCCACACCTGGCCGCCTAGGCTGCCTGTCGTTGCGAGCTCTGACTGAGGTCCTCTCAGGACTTGGGGATGATAAGGGGGAGCAAGAGGGAGGGGAAGGAGGGAGGTGCTGGGCAAGAAGAGAACGGAGAATGAAAAACTGACAAAGGGAAGGGATTCAAGGTGGCTTCCGGCGCCTCATCTCACTGATCCCCACAAAACGTGGAAAGGTCAGGAGGTCTGATATCCTCATCCACGGGTGAAGGCGGAGGAAGCTGAGGCTGAGAGGAGCCCAGAGATCTGATTCCCCCAGCAATGCCTCCTCCGGTCCACCCATCTAAACAGACAGCCCTCTGTGCATTCTCCACCGCTACATCCAGTCCTCCTGCATCTCTCCGTCGCAGCACCATGTCTACCATCCACCTGGGAAAAACTGGCAGCCCCTGGGGAGGTGAAGGGGAGAGGAGGGAGAGGAGCCTCCTACAGGAGATCCAAGGCTCTTCCTGGGGTCCGTCTTCAGGTGGGGCAGAGGGTCGGAGAGGTGACTGGGCACGTGTGTGCTTGGATCTATGTGCACGCACGTGCCTCTCTGAGAGCAAGTGGGGCCAGCCTCCAGGTCCAGCTGAGCCGTCCTGTGACAGTGAACGGGGCGCGGGGGAGGGTACATGCGGCTCGCTGTGCAGACACAGCCCCTTGGGTACAACTGAAGGTCTGTGTGACTCTGAGCCTGAGACGTGTGGAGTTTGTGTGTGCGTGCTCGCAGGGCACGGGTCTTTGAGAGCCCGCAGACCTGGCGGCTCCGCGGAGATCCCGCGCAAGGAGCGCAGCGCCCCCTGCTGACCAGACGGGCCCAACCTCTGCAACTCGTCAGCCCAAAGTCCCAGGGCCGGCCGGACGCCACCTGCAGGAAGCGCAAGGCCTGCAACTCGCTCTGACTGGGTGCCCCCTCACCCCGACGGTCTGTCTCCCAAGGGTCCACCGTCCACCCTGGCATACTCCCCCTTGGGGCCCGTCAGAGAAGAGAACGTAAATTGCTGGGCTGGAGGGAGAGGCCAGCCTCCCATTCATAGTCTGTACCTGAGTCTTCTAGAGACCGGCGCGGGGGGGGTCGGGGGGGTCGGGGTGGGGAAGGGCGCTCCTCTCTTCTGCACCCCCACCCGGATAGTTGGGTGGGGGTGGACTTGGGGTAGGCTGCTTCCTGGTGGCCTCAGGAAACCCAAGCCTGAGAGACTCCCTGTGTCCTCCATCCCCACCCCCATCTGGCTAGAGCCCAGACCCGGGGCAGGTGGACGAGGAGGCCGAGCGACTGTGGATTTGATGGACAAGGTCGCCCCCTGCTGGCAGGAGCTGCCACGTGCAGCCTGGCTGGCCCCGGCCTGGGCGGGTTGGAGGAGGTGGGAAGGTGAGCCTAGGGACGACGGTGAAGGCTGCTCCTCCGCTGGGGCCGAGGTTCACACACACGCTCTGCCACGCTGTGTTCTCTTTGAGCCCACGAGGCGGGCAGGAGCGGCTGCAGCCCCTGGGACGGACCCTTGCCAGCCAGGGTATACAGCTTGTCCCGCCCCTTCTCGGGCCATCTCCCGGCCTGCTGCCCACCCCCCCCCCCACCCCCCAGCCCTTTCAGAGGCAAAACGAAGAACAAGGGCAGAGGATGCGATGCCAGAGAAGCAGGCGCTCTGGTCAGTCACTCCGGCGGGCAGAGGCGGTGGCCGCCGTTCCAGGGAGGCGCACATGTGCACGTGTGCGCTGGTTTCAATTCGCACCACCTTACCGAGTGCGCGGGCAGCTTCCCTCCGCCCGTTGTCTCATCTGTCTCCTCATAACAACGCATGAGGTAGGTAAAAGTATCACTATTTTAGATGAGGTAATTAAAGCTCAGAGAGCTTATGTTGCGCAGCAAGATTTGCCGTGGTTTAGTTGGCTCCCGGCTGGCCTGCTCAGCTGCCCTCCAGCTGCTCTCGTGTGACTCCCGCCTCCCTCCCAGAAAGCCCCCCACCCAGGCCTCTCCGCCCTCTCCCATCCAGTCCCAGCTGCCCTGTGAGCAAAGCAATTTTTATCCTCATTTTACAGATTAAGAGATGGAGGCCCAGACAGTTTACAGAGGTTTCCTAAGGAGCGTCAGTGGGGACACGTGGGCAAAGGCAGGAGAGGAGACCTGAGAAAGAGCTGGGCCGCATGTGGCTTCTGGGGGGTGGGGGGATGGGGGAGCTGCTCTGGCTGAGCACAGGCTCTCGACATGGCACCTTTTTGAAAAATGAAGCTTCCGAGAAAGGAGCCGAGGGCTGTGCCTCATCCTGGTGACAGAGCCTGGCTGGTCACCCCTTGGCATCTCGAGGGGCTGCGGTTGGTTCACTCCCCCTCTGCCCTGCCTGGCATACCCTGGTACTGCCCTCCTAAGTGCCAGCCAGGCCTCCTCAAGTGGCAGGGACTTGACATAGCTGAGACCCCTCCTTCCTGGCCTCCAGGTCCATTTCCATATTTGGTCCTCTCTCTCTGTCTCTGCACGCCCCTCCCCCAGCTCTGATTGTCTGGGCCTCCCCTGGCCTCAGCTGCCCTTTCTTTCCACAGAGGACTTGTCCTGAGTCCCCTTGTGCCCCCCGTGGAGATCGCTGTGGAAGATGCGGGAAGACAAGGGGAGACGTGATGGGCCGGACTGTCCCAAGGAGAGGCTTATGGGTAGAGGCGGAGGTGGAACCTGAATATCAGTGGTTTATTGGGAAGCCCTCACTCCAAACCCCAGCAGCCCTGCTTCATGCATCCTTGACTGGAAATAAATAAGGTGGCACTCAGTGAGCCAGTCCGGCTTCCTCCTAAGGAGCTCTGGGGGAGGGTCTGCCTCTGCCCCCAGGGGCCAGGATCCCTCTGGCTCTTGGGGAGGGGTTGGGAGGGTGGGGGATACAGACTGCAGGCCACCCCTTTCTGGCCTGGCCCTGGGGCAGCCTGTGAGCCTGGTGCTGCATTCATGATCTCTGAGGTCTGATCTCATGGCGCACAGTTTGCCCTGTCCCAGAGAGACCCCTCCCCACCAGACCCCAGCCCCCGGCCCCCACCCCGATAGTCTCATCATGGGTTTCTGCTCCCATCTCTAGCCGTGCAGCCTGGGGAGCCAGTGCCTCCTCCTCAGCCAAGAGGATCAGCTGTGGGGAAGGAAGCTTTGCTGTCATATTTTTTTTCTTTTTTCCCCCTGTGGTTCAGGGGATGAGGGCCTGCCCCTGCCTGACACTGGTCAGCGGGCCGTCAGCTCCATGGTCTTCTTCCGCTCCTCCCGCTGCTCCTCCCAGTCCTCTTCAGGCTCATACGTGCCCTTGATGATGGCCACACGCTCACTCAGGCTCAGGGAATTAGGGAAGAGCAAGTAGAAGTAGAGGATGGCAGCCAGGGCAGCCCCCAGGATGGGCCCCACCCAGAAGACCTGGTGGAGATAGGGCCAGTGGTCAGGGGGCTGAGCGCCAGGCCTGGGAGTCCACACCTCCCCCTACCAGAGGACAGAGCCTTGGACCCTCAGAGGAGATGGGCATACAGACTTCCAGACCTCCAGAGGGAAAGCCTTCCTCCCACTTCTGGACAGATACACACCCCACTCTCCAGTGACAGAGACATGGACCACAGACACTCAGATCCTCAAAGGAGGCAGACAGATCCCCAGAGGGTCGGGCTCCCTCCAACCGCACCCTAACAAGAATCAAATGAACCTTTAAAGGTGACATGGATCATCAGAGAGACAGATGAACAGGACTCTTCGCCCCTCAACATAGAAATAGAAATACAGGCCCTGGAGAGTGACCATGAGCTCTCAAAGGAAGTGACAGAAAGATTGTACAGAGGAACAGACCCACAGGAAGATTCCACCAACCCTCTCAACAGGGGCAGATCAATAAAACATCAGAGAGGAGGGACACATAGACGCCCAGAGGGACAGACACAAGATACTCAGAGCAGATTAACACAGTTCTCCTCTGTTACCTCTAGGAAGGTACAGATCCCCCTCCCTAGGGAGACAGACACTCATAACCCCTGTCCCCAGGGGCTCAGACTATATAAACTCACCCTGCCCTTCCGGCCAAATCCCAAGTCCCTTTTTCTCTCCGGCCACCACTCCCTGACCCACTCCCAAGCTCTGGGCTCACAGCATCGAGAAAGTCCCTTCAGCTCCCAGCTGCCACTGCTGGGTCTCCAGGCCCTCATGGCCAGGGAGTCAGGGGAGGGCCCAGACTCACCCAGTGCGAGGGGCTAAACCGATTCATAACCACTGCAGGGCCGAAAGAGCGAGCTGGGTTCATGGAGCAGCCGGTGAAGTAGATCTGGAGAGACAGGGCGGTGGTGAGGAGGGC
The DNA here is from genome assembly GCA_004363605.1 of Indri indri. Taxonomy (NCBI): domain Eukaryota; kingdom Metazoa; phylum Chordata; class Mammalia; order Primates; family Indriidae; genus Indri; species Indri indri. The sequence goes on along the minus strand of RJWJ010001546.1, from coordinate 110,048 downwards.
AACGTTCTTGTCCACTCCCACAGAACCTGGACTCTCCTAAGGTCACATAACAGTCCAGGGACTCAGCCAGGTCTCCCCGATTCCTAGGTTGGCAACCTCTCCCTGTAGGATCCCAGCTGCCCAGTTAACCACGGCCAACTCTCTTCTCTGTCCTGAGCTTGGGCTTGATTCCCTGCCCCTATCCCACCTCCTACTTACTCCTCTCTTTTATCAGCCCAGAGAAGGTTTTGGGAAGGGGGGTCAAGTCTGGGGCCCAGTAGTGCCAGAGTCCAGCAGCCCTAAATCCAGGCGTTAAATTCTGCTGGACTCATTAGTCTGGTGGGGGTCTACTCTGGGGCTCCATTATTTGCCTGGAGTGTCTGCCCCCAACCCAGCCCCAGCTGAGTGTCAGCACTGCTCACCCCAACAAGGTGACCCAATGTGACAGATAGGCCAATGGACAGGGCCGGGGAGCCCACAGGGCTGGTGCGGCGGGAGTCAGTAGAGGCGAAGACGCAGAGCCCCAGCTGGAAGGTCAGAATCAGCTCCACCACCATGGCCTGGCCCTGTGTTGTGTTGTTGTTGAGCTGCAAGGGGAGGGTGGATTAGGAGCTCTGCATCTTCTGGCTCTATAACCCAGGGCTTGGAGAGAGGGGCTTTAGGTCTCCAAGGACACCTAGAGCACCTTGGCATCTGGAAGCCAAGCCCTGTGCATGTCACCTCAAAGAAACCATTTGTGGAAGCTTGAAGTTCTGGCCTGTGGCCAAGGGCAGAGTATCCTGGACACAGGCCTGTCAACAGCTCTGCCCAACCCCCAACTCCCAGAAGCTGGCATTTACCCCCCTCTTGTGGGCAGCTGCCCAGTTTGCCTACTGCACCCCCAACCGGCCTCCTGCCCATGCCTGACCCGATACGGGTGCCAACCTCAAACCCGTCTCTCCAGTGCGGCTGACTCACGGCTTGACAATGGCCGAGAAAATCCTCCTCTGTGTTTGATTAATGAACCCAGTTTGCATGGGGTGGGGGGGCTACTGAATCTGCAGCTACAGGAGCAGGGAGGCAGCAGTGGGCAGGAGCAGGGGGTGGGGAAAGGAGGAACCAATGTTCAACAGAGCCCAGTACGCATTGGCTTGTTAGGGGGTTCATGTCTATGACACCTGCTGTGGTAGGTGTGACCGTCCCCATGTAATGGATGAGAGAAATGAAGGACAGAGAGGCTAGGGTCACCCAAGCCAGGATGACAACCCACTTCTCTCCGAGGGTTCCATGAAACCACACCACTGATGAGCAGGCAGAGAGGTGAGGGACCCAAGAGGAAAGCAGAGCTCAAAGGCAAGACAGGAGCAAAGGCAGAAGTTTTGGGCAACAAAGGAGGGGCAGCAGCCACCTGGAGAGAGGCCACGTCGGGCCAGCATGAGGAGGGGGCAGAAGAGGTGGATATGAGTGAGGGAGAGGGGGCACACATAGGCCCGAAGATTCATGGTCTTGGCCTTAGGAGGCTCTCACCTTCCCGGCAAGGGCATGGGCTGGCCTACTATGTGGCACCCATTCTCAAGATGGGGCATGGAGGCCTGATCCTGAGCCCACCCAGGGTCCCTGCCCCACACCCAGCCTGGTGGGCACTCACCGCGTTGACTGCCAGATTGCCCCGGGCATTGAGTGGTGCCAGCCAATAGAGGGTGCCCGCCCCAGCAATGGCACCCACCAGCTGGGCCACCACGTAGAAGACAGCCCTGAGCAGCGAGATCTGGTTGCCCACTAAGAGGGCCAGGGTGATGGCGGGGTTGATGTGGCCGCCGCTCACGGGCCCCAGGGCCTGGGCCATGGTGCCTATGGCCAGGCCAAAGGCCAGCGAGATCTGCAGAATGGAGGGCAGCGCCGAGGGCCACTTGAGGGCTGAGCCGAGGCCAAAGAAGACGAAGATGAGAGTGGCTAAGAACTCCGCGAACACAGCCTTGAGGAAGGCCACAGAGCACACCTCCTTCTTCATGGTGGCCGCCGGGGCCGGGCGGCGGTGGCAGCGGCGGCTGGGGGCGCCCGTCGGGGCAGTGGCGGTAGCGGCGACGGCGGTGGCGGTGGGGGCAGAGGGCTGGCTGTGGGGCGCTGGGCGCTGTCCCGCACCCACTCCGCGGCTGGCGGCCTGGCGCGGGCCCGGCAGGGGCGCGCTATATAGAGGGCGGGCGGCCGCGAGCGGGGCGAGCGCGGGGGGGCAGTGGGCGGCTCCAGCGCTCGGGGCCCGGCGCGGCGCGCGGGGAGGAAAGTTGGCGGTCGCCACCGGCTCATAGCTGCCCGCGGCCCGGCGCGCCCCCGGCCCGGCGCCCGCCCCCCTGCCCGGCCAGCGGCCGACCCGCCCGGGCCACGTGACCCAGGCGGCGGTGTAGACGGGACCCGCGGCCGGGGCCCCGCGCATGGTGCGCTCCGGGCGGCTCCCGCGCTCTTCTTAGTGCTGCGCGTCCCGGGCTCCCTGGAAGACTTGGTTCGGTCCCGGCTCCCCGGTGCGACAGACCTCTGAGTGTCTACCTCCGCCGGGCCTTTACCTCGGTCCGTGGTCTGCCCCTTTTCTTCTCCTCGGGCCCTTGGTCCAGCTCCTCCTTTTCCTCCTGCGACCGGAGCATCCTGACCCGGCCTCACCCCTGGCTGGGCCTGAGTGATGTTATTCCCTGAGGACAGCGCCACTCAGCTCCCTGTCCGCCAGGGGCGGGCCGGCCGGCCGGGCTGGGCCGTGCGGGGCGGTGTGGCCGTCGTGGGCCGCTCCCGGGCCGGGCCGGGCTGGCTTCTAGGCTAGGAGCGGGGGCGTTTGAGGAAAAGCGGGCTCAGTGCCAGCCTACCTCGATGCCTCATCGCAGGGCAATACCTGGACTAGGCAGCAGCCCCCGGGAGGCGCCCTCTCAGGGCAGTCGTCCCAGCCCCTCGGGCATAGCCCTCTTGGGACCCAGTCCGAGTCCGCAGAAGGTGAGGCTGGGAGTTCCCTTTGTCAGTAGGACCGGTGGGGGCACGTCTCTTCCTCTCTGCCTCTCTTTCTCAGTCTGTTTCTCAGTCTCTCTCGTTTCAGTCTCTGTCTGTCTCTTCAGTTCTGTGCCTCTCCCTCTCAGTCTCTCTCACACTTTCTCATTTTCTGTTTTTCCTTCCTGCCTTTTACTGTCTTAGTCTGTCTCTATTCATCTCTCATCTCAGTTTCTGTCTCCTCTCTATTTTCGCCTTCCCTCCACCTCTTTTACTTGCTGTGCCTGTCTTTGTTTCTGTTGGTCTCTATTTCATTTTCCGTGTCCCTCTCTCTTACACGTGGTCTTTTTCAGTCCCCCCAAAGTCAAGTCCTTCTACCCCTGGGCTGGGCCACACTTTCTGCCACCCTTCCCCCCAACCTGGTCCTTGCCCCGTCCCTCTGAGCAAGCCCCTCTCTGACCTGCGGCCTCTGCACCCCTCCCTCCTCCCATCCCCAGGTTTGGCATGTGGGGAATGAGCCTGAAGGGCTCTCTGGGGCTTGGAGGAAGGGCAGGGACCCACCCCCCAGGATTCTGCCCTAAAGACCTCCACCCTATGGGTGCTTGAGAAGCACTTAGCACAGTGCCTGTCATAGCATCAGTCTCAGTAAAGTCTCTTTATGTTGTGACTATTAATTTTAAAAGCCCCCTGAGGGTATGGTGTGTAGCTAAGCTGGAGGGAAGGCACCCAGCCTAAGAGTGCAGCAGGAGGCGAGAACAGGTGCCTCCTCTGTCCATATGTCAGGCAGGAGCTGAGGGGAGAAGCCTGCAGGAAAGCAGGACCTGGAGGAGTGAACTCGGCTGGGCTCTGTGGCAGCTAAGAGGCCAAAGAAAACAGGGGCCAAAGAAACCCCGCTATTGTTCCCACTCTGCTCTGGCATTTCCTGCTGTGGCAACTCCTCCCCCAAGTCTCTCTTACAGGCAGGTCTGTCCTTTCTTCCACGGGTCTCAAGGCTCTGCCCCCAGCACAGCATGCCAGCTGTATACAGGATTTTCTTCTGGGCCTGGGGCTCAGACTGGACAATGACCCTGATGACCCCAGAGGCCCTTGGGGGCCAGGCTCCTTCCCTGCTGAACTTGCCTCCAGTCTGTCCCCTTCTACCTTCTTTCTCATCCTCTGTCCCCAGGCACTGTCTTCATGAACCCGCAGGTCTCAAACTCCAGCATCTTGAAGTAGAAGGACACAGAAATGCTCATAGGAGGCTGGGCCACCAAGGGAAGCTCTTACCTGAGGATTTGAGCTTAGTGCTTTGCAGCCAACCACAGACTATGAAGGCCGAGACCTCATCCTTGCCATTTTAGATTCAGAATATAATCTATAAAATTATAGGTTATGATTAGCCCCATTGTATGATTTTAATTCTAACCTACCTGTGGCGAGACCCAGACTCAGAGGTTATTTGCCCAAAGTCACACAGTGACCTGAGATGGGAACCACAGGTTGCCACACAGATTGGTCACCTAGTGTGGAACTGGTAAGGCCAAAGAAGGAGACTCGATCTGTCAAGGTTACTCACAAGGGGCAGCCGATTCTGTTTCCTAGGCCTGTGCCTGAGCCCTTCTGTCTCTCTAACCATCAGGGTTACTCTCTCCCCAGGTTGTCACAAGAAACTACCGAAGGTATTCCATCTTGGAATTGTCTTTGCCTTGAGCACTCAGGCCCTGCCCCGCCAGCTCCAGGGGAATCCTTCCCTGGGACCTTTCCAGGCTGGCATATGGGTCTCCCCATTTGTGGCAGGGGGAATTAGAATCTCTCAGGGAGAGCCCCATCCTCTCTTCCCCTGATATAGGGACCTCTGGATTCCTGGGAAGAAGCTGAGGGCTGGAGGTAGAGTGATAGGGAGCTCAATCTGTCTTCTGGTACCTTGGACTATAATGACCATTTCCAAGTTGTTTTTTATTTTTTATTTTATTTTATTTTATTTTTTTGAGACAGAGTCTCACTCTCTTGCCTGGGGCGAGTGCCGTGGCGTCAGCCTAGCTCACAGCAACCTCAAACTCCTGGGCTCGAGCAATCCTACTGTCTCAGCCTCCCGAGTAGCTGGGACTACAGGCATGCGCCGCCATGCCCGGCTAATTTTTTCTATATATAT
>RJWJ010001546.1:20005-104895 GCA_004363605.1 Indri indri | reverse complement strand
CATTGTATAGATATACAAAATCACAACTTAAAGATACAAAACGACATCGAAGCAACATTTGTAGGTGCAAAGTCATTTGGCGCAAAGTGGGAATGTGGAAATGGCTGCTTCTGAGACCCAGGAGTCAGCCACCTCCTCCTCTCAGCTCAGAGCCTTCTCTGTCCCCAGCTTGGACCTAGAGCTCTGTCCACCTGCGTCCATGCTGCCCCGCCCCTGTCTGGTTTGGGGTGTGTCTGACCTTCACCCTCCTCCAGACTAGGTGCTCTTCAGGAGCAGAGACCAGCTCCATGTTCCATGTCATGTCTTCCCTACCCTGCCACTGCACTCTCCAAGGCCCTGTATTCCCCACAGACAGTGGGCTGGGCTGGACAGGCCCAGTGTGTGTTCTCCTTTCTGCCAGGGGCTCCCAGGAGGAGTCTAGGACTTGACTCAGTGGAAAGATCATGGGATTTTGCATAAGAAGACCTGAGTTCTTATGGCTCCTATATATTAATACAATCTGTGTGACTTTAGACTCATTTCTCAGCCTCAGTCTCTGAATGTATAAAATGGGAAGAACAGCCTTTGCTCTGCCTATCCCACAGGGTTGGGAGATAATCACAGGGGATGATAAGGGAGAGATTTGGGAATAGTAAAATCCTTCATAGTTGCTGGCCTTTGTCCTTCCCTAACCTGTCTGAAATTTTAGGAGGATCAGCTGGGCTAATGCATGTAAGGCACCCAGCACGGCAGCACAAGAGATGCTCCTTCCAACCCATCACTTGGAATCCTGCTTTGCCCTCTGACCCCAATTTGGGCAATAGGGGCTGGAAGTGGTGGGGATCTCACATTTAGTTTTTGGGGAGATGCAATCCAGGAAGTGGAATAGACCTAGAGAGAAATTCTTGGCACCTTCTAGAGGGGTTTGTTGGGGTGAGACAGGGTGGGGATGAGGGGCCTGAGACACATCCAGGCTGGGCTCCCAGCTTAGTGCCTTTCTGCCTTTTAACTTCTAGAGCAAGGACACTCAGCTACCAGGAGAACAGCCCCAGAGAGCACTGTGATTTCTGGCTCTAGCTCTCCCCCAGCAGTGAGGCCAGGTGGCTGTCATTGGCTGTCCGGGGTTTGAGAGAGTGCTCTCCATAGCACCTATGGCCCAAGGAAGCCTTTTTCTCACCCTGAAGGAAGACAGACCCGAGCCTAGATGAGAGGAGGCACAATTACAGAGATGTTCCTATGCACAGTCCATTTCTGACAGGGGTAGAAGGGAGGAAGAGGCTAGACATAGTGCTCGGTGCACAGGGGATGGGGGTACAATGTGGGACAGACACAGACAGAAGCCTTGAAAGCACAGTGGCCACAGAGAACATGGAGAGGGGAGCTCTAGGTGTGACCCTTAGGTTAGTTATGCAGCAGCCCGGAGGGGGAGGGAGGAATGGATGGGGCTGGGCAGTGGGAGGAAGGAAGGGGGAGAACAGCCAGGGTGCACTCTGGGTAAGGAGAGGTTAAGAGGCTGGGCCAGGATGGGGCCAACCCCAAATCCATCTCCTTCCGCCTGGACCTTGGGGTTCCCAGGACTCTGCTTTGACCACCGACTAAAGGAGATAAAGGAGGCAGAGGGTCAGGCCCCTTCTGCATTCTTTCCCCAGGAAGCAGAAATAATGAAATGATCCTAGTAATGCGTGATAATGGTATTAAGAATTACAGTTCACACAGCCTCTTTACCTGTATCATCTCACTTAATCCCAGTTAATCTCATTTGAGAACCTTTGCACTGGCCTAGAAATTTAGAAGCCTGGATTCTAGACTCAGGCTCACCTCTACCTGGACAAGTCATTTCCCTTCTCTGGTGCTGAGCAGCAGGCTGCTCTGTCCACAGTAACTGTCCAGGGCTGGGAGCCAGAAAGGGGTGAGCATGGGATGAGGGGAGGAAGGCTGGGAAGGAACAGGGGTTCCTGGGAAGGAGGAGCTGCTGCCTGGGGGCGGGGTTGGGGGTGCTGAGAGTCAGATCCTGCGATGGAGGGGCGTTGCCTGGTGCTGGTGGCTGCATGCCTAAGTGCCTTGCCCAGCCAGCCATAGGTGTGTGCTGGGTGAGAGGCTCACTTGCGAAACTGAGTGTCTCCTTTCAAGAAGTGTCTAGTTGCAAATCTCCCCCTCTCCCAAGACAAAGGCTAGGGGCCCACAAAGGGCTTTTGTTTTCCCTGCTGAAGTGGGAGGCTAATCTCTGGGTTAGGGCCCCCCAGGAGATGAGGGTCCTCTGCACACACAGCATACACACACACACATGTATGCGCACAAACATATGCCCGCGTCCCCCTTTGGAGAGGTCCTCCCTCAGGACAAAAAAGAAATCCTTAGCCACCCAGCCCTCTTTTTTCCAGAGGCCATTTCTAGGGGAGCTGTTCTCTGGTTGACACCTCTCTGCTTTCAGCAATGGGTCCCGGCAAGTCTCGGGGCCCAATGCTACAGCTGGGGAGGGGACAGGAGGGGAAAGGTAAGGGTTGGAAGTCAGGACTCTCCCTTTGCCCCTCTCAAAGTGGCCTTCAGATCCTCTCCTCCCCTTCTGCTGGTGATGATTGGCATCCAGGACTCACCCACTACAGAGGAAGTGGATTTATTGCAGGTTGGGGAGGAAAGGATCCTAGGGGGAGTGAGAAGTCTCCAGCTGTGCACACTTGCACCACCACAGGCACTCGGGGACACACACAACCCTACACTTGAGAGCAGAGAGGCACAGGGGATGTACAAACACACACTAGCAAAATTGGATGCACCATTCCCAGACCCTCCGATGCCAGGGTCTGTACACTCCCCACTCAGTACCTGGGTTGAGGCTCTTAAGAACTTTCCTCTTCCCGCCTACGTGTGAATCCTCCCTCCCCAGCTCGGCCCCCAGATCCCCAATTCCCTGCAAGGGGCCAGGGGGTCAATCACGTGCAGCCCACAGCCTGGGGCAGAGGATCTGCCAGGCTCATGGCTACCGCACAGCCCCCTCCCCTCCCGCCCGCTACCGCGCAGCCCCCGGGGCCCTGCACGTCTTGCAAGTAGCTGCTCTGCTCTGGGGGCCAGCTTCGGACCTGGGGGAGAGGAGGGACGGGATGGGCCCCCTGGGGCCCCACGGGCGTCTGTCCGGGGCCAGGGCCTCGAGGCCGGCGGCGCGCTTAGGCCTTGCTGCCCCGCGGCAGGCTCTGCGGCGAGTGCAGCTCCACCGACTGCCGCCGCCGCACCTCGCGCTCCTCCCAGTCGGTGTCCGGCTCCAGGCCCTTCAGCACTGCCAGGCGCTCAGACAGGCTCTTGGCCGAGGGGAACAGCACGTAGTTGTAGAGCAGGGAGCCCAGGATGGCGCCAACCAGGGGTCCGATCCAGAAGACCTGGGGGCGAGCGGAGAGGGTGGCTCGCACCCACGCCACGCACAGCCCGGGGCCGCACCCCTCGTCCCTGCGCCAGTCCTCACCTCACTTCGTGTGGGAAAGGGGTCTCATGCGCCATTAATATAGTAAAATGCTTACTCACGTAATATAGTAAAATGTTTACTCACGTAATTAGCAACGGCAGGAGCTGTTGGGGAAGACTGGTTAGCAAGGGCGTTAAGGGTGCAAATTCCCAAGCAATTGCTTAGGTGTGAATCCTGATTACACCACTTACTTGCTGTATGAACTTTAAGAAGTTACTTACCCTCTCTGTGCCTCAGTTTCCTTTCATTATAATAATGCCTAACTCCTAGGGCTGTTGTGAAAACTACCTGAGTTTATATTTGCAAAGCATTTAGAACTAAGTTCTAAGAACTCTTAGAACTATAAGCACTATTTAAATGCTAAATAATAACAATATGTAAGTGTTAGGTAGTATAAACATTACCATTTGCTGAGCTCTAAGTGCCAGGCACTGTGTTATCTGTTTTACATGGGTAACCCCACTTAATATTCCCAAGAAGCCAATGAGGTAAGAACCGATGTTACCCTCATTTACAGATGTGCAAACTGAACCTCTGGCATCAGACCTGAGAGTGGAACCCAAGGCTCTCCAGGGCCCAGGAGAAGTGTGGAGGATCTCGGACACAATCACTGAGGCCCCCACCCTACTCTATTCCAGCCCTTGTTCTCCCTCTGAAATGGGTTTCTAGGGAAGGGGAAGGCAGGGGGGTTTCAGCCATTACCCAGTGGTCATCAAACTTGCCAGTGACGACAGCTGGAGCCAGGGAGCGGGCAGGATTCATGGAGCAGCCAGTGTAGTGGATCTACAAAGGGAGGTGGGGGGCAAGAGGGAAAGGAGGTGAGGACAGGACAGCAGTCTTTGTCCCCTCTCCAATGCTGACCCTCAACCTGAAGGGAATTTATGCAAGGGACAGTTAACTTCGTGTTTTAGTTACTGGACTCTGCATTCATTCGGGGCTGGAGTGATATCCGTCCTTATGGGGCATCTGGGAGTCAAGTCCCCCAGGGTGTCTGTCTCTCTTGGGAGTTCTGTGTATCTGTCCCTCTGAGAGTCTTTGGGTCTGTCACTTTTGGGGGTTCTATGTATCTGTCTCTAGAATGGTCTGTGTGTCTGTTTCTTTGGGGAAGGTCTATGTGTCTGTCCCTCTAGGGAGGCTGGAACCTGTGGCCATGACCTACCCCAAAGAGGTGGCCCAGGGCCACAGAGAAGCCGATAGAGAGGGCAGGGGTGCCCACGTTGTCTCCATGGCGCTCGTCGGTGGAGGCAAAGATGCAGAGCACCAGCTGCAGGGTCAGGAAGAGCTCCACAGTCACCGCCTGGCCAGCTGTCGTGTTGTTGCTGAGCTGGGGACAGAGAGGAGGTAGGTGGGAGCACTGAGCACACACCCCACTCTGGTTCTGTCTTCCTGCCCATCTGCAGTTGAGGCACCACAGAGGCCACTGGGCTGGGAGTCAGAACACCTGGGCTTGACAGACACCTTAGCTGGAACTACTGACACCTTCTTTCTGTGCCCTGGCCCAAAGGCAAGGAGGGGTTGGACTCCCCAGGGCCTCCCAGCCAGAGGTAGGAAAACTGACTCCATGGCCCATTAGATTTGGGGGCTGAGGTTGTGTGCCTACAGGGTGAGAGGAAAAGGATGCTGAGATCCAGAAATTCTGTTTCCTGAAGAGCAAAAAGGGAAGAAGTTTCAACTGCAGTAGGGAGCTTTGGGCCTGCTGACGGGAAGGCCTTCCCCTCTCTGGGCCCTGAGACACTGGAGTGATGAGAGGCCTGTGGCCTTTCTTCCTGTGGTCAAATGGCTCCTGGAGACAGGCTCTAGGGACTTGGGTCTGTAGGATGGTCCTAGTGTGCCCTCTCCTCCCACGAGTGTCTGTTCCCATTGTGTTTCAGGCCTCTGTTTTGTCCTGTGGGTTTGCTTCCCATACATCCTGTGGAGATTGGGGTTGGGGCACAGGAGCTCTGTACTGCAATGCCTCCACACCCACGTGGGGTGGCCGTGGTCCCAGCAGACCCTGCCTTGGGTAGGGAGAGAACTTGGGGCTGAGCAAAGAGGCTATTTTATAACTGGGCCACACCCAGCACTGGATTTGTCCCTGGGTTTTGTCATCCTGTACCCTACGCCCTGCCCTCTGGGGCTGGGCGGTGCACTGGGTGGAGCTCTGACAACTTTCAGCTCCCACGCTCCTCCAGGGTCTGAACTCCCACCCCTGGGTCCTAGCCATCATGCTGGCACCCTTGGGTCTCTCTAGGGTCTAACCTTAATCCCTCCTGTTGTCTAATGTCAGAGCCTCTGGGGAACAGTGAAAAGAGCTTTGGAAGCAGACGCTATGGAGGCCTCTGACTTGCTGTTGGACCCTGGCCTCAGTTTCTCCTTCTGTAAAATGGGGATGATAAAATGGATTCCAGAGGACTGTGTGAGGACTAGAAATGACTTACAGGTTCTGTGATTTGGGTCAATTTACCACTTGGGAGGGGGACCACAGAATTTACTCCACGGTGTTGTATCAAGGATGAGATGATGTCTGGCCTGACATGGCACAGGGGCACATCAATGGTTACTTCCTGGTGGCCGGGTTGGTTCTTTTTTTTTTTTTTTTTTTGAGACAGAGTCTCACTCTCACCTGGGGTGAGTGCCGTGGCGTCAGCCTAGCTCACAGCAACCTCAAACTCCTGGGCTCAACAATCCTACTGTCTCAGCCTCCCGAGTAGCTGGGACTACAGGCATGCGCCACCATGCCAGGCTAATTTTTTCTATATATTTTTAGCTGTCCAATTAATTTCTTTCTATTTTTGGTAGAGACGGGTTCTCGCTCTTGCTCAGGCTGGTCTCGAACTCCTGAGCTCAGAACGATCCTCCCGCCTCGGCCTCCCAGAGTGCTAGGATTACAGGCATGAGCCACCGCACCCGGCCCAGGTTGGTTCTTAATGTCCACAGAGGACACCTGGGACAGACTTGATGCTCATCTGGCTCTCCCTAGCTGCAGGGAGACTGCTGCCCCATTGCAGCTGGGCAGGGTTCTCCCCAGTTCCTCAAGAAGGTAAATGCTGAGGAATAGCTTGGAGGAGCCTTCCCAGACCCTTCTGAGGGCCTGGGTCGGCTGTAACATGAGGGAGGAGGACAACTGAGTGGTCTCCGTGGCTTCTTAGTGCTTCCAAAGCCCCACCATTAAAGAAGGACTTTCTTGGTCATGCTCTCAGGAAGTTCCTCTCTCAGTTTGCACCTCCTCTTGTGCAAACTGAACTCATTTTGTTCTCAACAGAGACGGGCACATTCCTCAGTCTGTCCACCACTTTGGCCACTCTAGCCTTTTCTTGGCCCTGGGCCCCCAGCCTCATTATATTTTCCGTTTGGAAGAACAGAGAAGTTCCACAATTGGGATACCTCTGCCCCTTGCATGAGGAAGAGCCACCTGTGCAGAGGAGGGGATGGCCATGGAGACCTTACAGGACTCCAGGGATGGAGCAGACCAAGAAATGCTGGAGACTGGGGCACGAAAGAGGCACTTGTTGTCCTGGCTTGGGATGGGGGGATGGAGTGAGAGTTGTTCTGAGGAGGGCACAGGTCCCCACCCATGCCCCTTGGATTCCCTGGCCCCACACAGACCCAGGAAAGGGGAAGGGGGTGAGATGTGGCAGGGAGGGGCCGCAGCATCACCCTCAGCTCCCAAAGTGCCCAAGATGCCCAGTTAGCCACTGGGTCACGTAATCAGCAGCTAGCTTACAGACTCTCGGGACCTTCTCCAGGGTTTGGAGAAGTGAGCACGCCCAGCCCTACTCCCAGGGCTGTGGTGAGGTGTCGATGCCTGGCTTGAAAGCAGCACGCACCATGGGCCTGCACCAGGAGATGCTGAAGACAGAACTCTGAGGGTTCCCCCAGCTCAGAAAGCACATTTGCTTTGGGACCCTGTCCCCTGCTGAGGTCTAGCCCAGTTCTTACTGTAATGAAGCATCAAGTGCAACAGAAACCTGATGCTACTCTTCCGTCGCGGGGCTTGGGCAGATGGTACCAGTAGACATTTGTATTGTGCCTCTGCTGACATTATTGCTCCTACTGCCCTGTTCTCCTATGGCTGCTGTGTCCTGGCTCCAGCCTCTTTCTGTCTCTGTCACTGTCTCTCTTCTTTCCCAGACCCTCACCCAGCGCCAGTCCCTCCCAGCTCATCCTTTGCTAGGGATTCCCCGGGATCTGCCCTTGTGGGAAGACCGAAGTTCTGGCTACTCACAGCATTGACAGCCAGGTCCCCGCGGATGTCCACTGGCGTGATCTCATGGAGCAGAGCAGCCCCTGCCACAGCCCCCAGCAGCTGGGCGGCCACATAGAAGGCAGCTCGGAGGAAGGAGACGTGGCAGCCCACCAGGCAGGCCACGGTCACAGCAGGGTTGATGTGGGCCCCGCTGATGTGGCCCAGAGCCTGCACCAGGGTGCCGATGCCCAGGCCGAAGGCCATGGCAATCTGCAGCACAGAGGGCAGGGCCTGTGGCCAGTTGAGGGCTGAGCCAAGGCCAAAGAAGACGAAGAGGAGCGTGGCCAGGAACTCTGCTAACACGGCCCTGGAGAAGGCTATGGACCGCAGCTCCCACATGCTGCGGAACCTTCTGGGGGCGGCCCGGCGGTCTGAGGGCCAGGAGGCTTGTGGCGCTGTCTCTCACTCTCTCTTTCTCAAGGCCTCTGGGGAGGCTGGGCCACGGGCATTTATAGGGGCCTTCCATCCTGGGTCTGGGCACGTGGGGTGGAGGTGGAGTCGTTCAGGCCAGTACCTCTTCTCCCCTGTGGCCGCCCCTGCCCACCCGCATGCCTATCACCCCATCTTGGCCTTCACAGCTGACTAATGTTCCCCATTAAGGAGCTGCAGATAAGGACTGACGTCCCCTGCTTTTCCGTGTTTGTCCCCTTGGTTACCCCAGGGCTGCTGCCCCAGGGCCTCCCCCACCCCTACGGGCTTCTGTGAATGGGAACCTTGGTGGGGGACGCGTCCAATGCCCCCCTCTCTGACTGAACTGTTGGCTAAGGCACGGGCGGCACCTCGCCCAAGACTGACTATGAGGGAACGTCAACACCACCTCTTCTGGTGATCAGAAGTTCTTCCCACTGTCCAGCCTCCAATTATTCCTCCTCGAAGGGGATGGAAAACAACTGGTTGACTTGTAACAAATTTCCAAGGCATGAAGGTTTTGTGTCTCTTCTGTGCTTGCTTTCTTGTAGTTAATCACCCATAAGTCACTAAGCTTCACCTTCTCCCTGCAAGCCCAGCCAAACGGCAGCTCCCATAGCCTGGAGGCAGGGGGTGGTTTCAATGGCATTGGGACCCTGGCCCTGGGTGATGGAGTCAACTTGGGGTTGAAGGAGGAAGCTGAGGGCTTCCACTCCACCTCTTCCATCACCCTGTTCCATCTCTGACCTAACCTTTCTTGTCTTTCTCTGTAAAATCAGGATAACAAGACTGACCTCATGGGGTTGGGGTTTGGATTAAATGAAACACTGAATGTAAAGTGCTCAGAGCAACGCCTGGCCCGCAGTAAGTAGTCAATTAATACCAGCCATTACTCGTAGTATTATTTATACTCCAAGGAGAGCAGTCGTCCCCAAATTCACATGTCAGGGTCCCAGAAGATGTGACAGGCCCTAGGAACCCCCTGGAGCTTGGCACCTCCCCCCACCAGCCACAGGAGGAAGACATTTCTGTGGGGCAGTGAGCTGTGTGGGCTCAGGGAAGCCGTGATGCCTGGTAAGCGGCTCTCTGGCCTTGGTGTCCACTCAGCCCAGCACCTGGGCAATGCCACCTCCTGCTATCAATGCTGCTGTGGCCACTGGGGTCCTAGAGATGTAAGGTCTCCACTCGCTGGCTCTTCCCTAATCCCTCCAGCCCTGCTCCCCCTCCTGGGGACCCACAGGCAGTGCTGAGCTCAGAGTGGGGTCAGGAGGAAGGACGGCTTCCGGACCCTGCTCTACCTCCTGTCCTGCAGATCCCTGGGCAAGTCACAGTCCCATGAATGGAAATCTGGGGGGAATCAGAGACTTTCGAGTGAGACCTTTGTGTTGTATCACAGGGAAGCTGATGCCCAAGGAGGGGAATGACTTGTCCAGGGTGGTCCAGCAAGTCGGTGGCTGGGCAGGGACTGGAACCTGGTCTGGAGAGCTCTCCGCTACATCATGCACTGGTGAGCCACACTCCAGCTGAGCCTCAGCTTCCTTGTCTGGACCACAGGAGTAATGATGCCTGCCCCCCAAAGTCGTTTTGAAAATGCGGTAAGATAATGAATCACTTTGGGAGCCAAGGCGGGAGGATCGTTTGAGGCCAGGAGTTCAAGACCAGCCTGGGCAATGCCACCTCCTGCTATCAATGCTGCTGTGGCCACTGGGGTCCCAGAGATGTTCAGGTCTCTGTATCAGGACTTGTGACTCCTATTGAGGAGGAGGAGGAAGAGGAAGAGGAAGAGGATGAGGAGGGGGAGGAAGAAAGAAAAAAAATGGCCAAATAGAGCTCTGAAAGAGCAGGGATGCTTATGGCTTTTGTTCTCTAATGTATTTCCAGAGCCTAGAACAGTGCCTGACACACAGGTACCTGGCACCCTGGCAGCTACCTTCAGCCATCCTTCCCAACCTCAAATATTCTGAACGCTCTAGGAAGAGATTCAGAGGGAGCAGGGCAGGGCCCCTAACCCTGTGTTATGAAGGGTATCTGGGACCCACCTCCAAACTGAGCACATAGGAAGAGACAAGGATCCTGAGGAGTCTGGCTTGGCTGTGCCTCTGACCCCACCCAGCGGATGCCTTCTACACTCCTTCCTTTTGTGGTTTCATGTATCACTTCTGACCCTCGCCATACTGTCTACCTCAACTGGCCAAGTTCAGGCCTGAGCCTGGAAAACCTTCCCCTCAGGACTCACATGAGCTGGAGTTATGACAATGGTTCCCAAATCCACCTCCAACCACTGAGTTGCTGTGTGGCCTTGGATGGACCACACACCCTTTCTGGTCTCCCCTCTTTGGTCAAGGTGTTCATTATCTTGAGAGAGTGGCCCACTGGCCCTTGACTCTGGGAAGTACTGCTCCTAACCCAGTTGGGTAAAAATCTCCCACCTCCTGGCAAACCCAGAATAGGTGTCATGGCTTCTCCCCAACCCAAAGCCCCAACCCAAATTTGTATGTGTTTGTGGTGCCTGTGTCTGGTCATTCAGTCACATAATCATAAATTTAGAACCTGATGGGATCATAGAGATCATCTAACCTGTGGATCTCATTTTACATGATTAGAACATCAAGTCCAAGCCAGATGTGGTGGTGTGCACCTGTTGTCCCAGCTACTCAGGAAGCTGAGTTGGGAGGATTGCTTGAGCCCAGGAGTTCAAGCCCAACCTGGGCAACATAGCAAGACCTGACCTCAAAAGAAAAACAAACAGATAAACAAACAAACAGACAAAACCAAAAACCCTTTCTTCTCCAGGTTGGGATACTTAAAAAAAAAAAAAAAGAAGAAGAAGAAGAAGAACATGAAGTCTGGAGAGATTGCAACTTGTAGGTCACACAGTTTATAGCAGCAGGCAGGACATTGTGATCTGGCCCCAAGTCTGGGAGGAGGGGAAGGGGCCAATGATGACTGAGCTCCTGCTCATGCCCATGTTTGCACTTGACTTTCCCTTCATGCCAGAGAGGAACAAGGTGTTCCTGGCAAAGCCAGCGGGGCCTTTGCTGTGGTTCTGGGAGGGCAGCTGTGCTCCCACGAGAGGACGGCGGCATTTTGTCTACGACAACCACTACGCTATGTCTCAGGAAACCTATGCATCTATGTCGCGCTACTAGTTAGAATATGACAAAAATGCTTTCTTGGAGATGGTTGCACAACAACGTGAATGCACTTAATGCCGCTGAACTGTGCACTTAAAAATGGTTAAGATGGTTAGTTTCATGTTATCTGTATTTTACTACGGTTAAAACTAATATATATATTTTTTAAGTCAGAGAAAGAAAATAATCAAAAAAATGCTTTCTTACCACTAGGCAATTTTTATTATACTTATTAAAATAAGTCTTTTAGGTTTATTTAGATTTCAGTTTTTAAAGCCAAAATTACTCTCGTGCATGCATAAAAAAGGAAATTTTAGGCAAAACAAATTGGCTAAAATAATCCTAAAATTTCTTCACCTTCAGAGTCCAAGTTTCCTGAATTCCTCTTTGACTCAGAGTCCTTGATGTATTTCTACACATCATCACCTTCTGTGCCATCAGGAGTGTGCATGATGTACCATTGTTTAAACAATTGTCCACTATTGTTTACAGAATTTCTTTCCAAGCCTCAGATACTCATTCTGTAAGCTTCACAGCAGGTGTTTTCTTGCTTCACGTGTGACCAGTAATAACAGCACAATGCAGTTTTATCTGTTTGGGGTTCTTCCTTTCTTAGGTCTTATAAAACACTTGACCGTTTTGTGAGAAAATATGGAATTATGGTCACTCTTCAATGATAACTACTTTGGTAGTATCAAATTCTTGCTACGCTTCTCTGTTTCCTGGCCTTTCTGTTTACACAATAACTTTGTTTAAATGCTAAACCACAGTGTAACCTTTTTGAAGACATTTTAAACAGCAATTAGGTGGGGCATACCAGTAATCCCAGCACTTTGGGAGGCTGAGCCAGAAGGATCACTTGAGCCCAGGAGTTGGAGGGTGCTGTGAGCTGTGATTGTGCCACTGCGCTCCAGCCTGGGCAGCAGAGTGAGACCCTGTCTCCAAAAACAAACAAACAAACAAACAAACAATTAAATTGAACATATGCAGGAAAGAGAAGGCGCAGAACTCACGTGACCAAATTTAGGTATGCCCAGGCAATGACAACCACTCACAGCTGTCGCACGCACAATTGTAAAAGACCTTACAGTGAGAAAACAAGATACTTAGAACTGATGAAATATGGCAGTTATAAGATTAAACCCATATTTAGCGCCCACTCTGTCATGTGCTGTTCTAGACAATCTTGCCTATATTTGCACTGTTAAATCGTCATAGCAATCCTATGAGCTAAATATTATCATCCCATTTTTTAAAGAGGAGGAAAATGAGACAGAGAGGTTAAATGACTTTCCTGAGGTCACACAGCTAGTAAGTGGGAAGGCAGAATTAGAACTCCAGTAGTCTGGCTTCGGGAGGACTTTTTTGATTGTCAAAGTGAATCCCTACCTCACTCCCTGAAATAACCAAGATGGGAGAGAAGTGAGAACCAGCGCTAAAGTCTTTCAATAATAAAGAAATGGATTAGGGTGTCGTTTACCGGTGGCTTGAAAGAGGGGGCTGGGACCATGCACAAGCGGGGGTGGGGTGGGGGCGGGCGGGCCTGTGTGGAGCAGGGCCAGCGAGGACGCCCCCTGCTGGAGCACAGTGACAGTTGCCGTGACGTGTGTCTCCTGCTGCGAGCTGAGCTACAAATGCCCTCCATTCTCCCCACAGGGTCGGTGCAAGTGGGTCACGCACCAAGCCTGCGAGGCTGGTACTTTGGGACTGAGGGAGAAGCGACAGGACAGATCCACAGTCGGGGCAAAGCGGGACTGAGAGAAGAGGGCGGCCCCAGGCGGAGCCGGCAGGAGAGGGGCAGAGCGTGCGCGTCCCCGGGAAGCCTGGGCAGAATCAGAGGGGGTGGGATCCACGCAGGGCGGCGCCGGAGCGAGAGCCATGCGAAAGACGGGCCATCCAGGCAAATTTGAATTTCACATGAACAAATGATTTCGTTAGTATAAGCATGTTCCAAGAAATATTTGGGTCGTACTTATACAAAAAAACAAAATCCTTCGTTTTACTGAAGGCTGGAGACCAGGTGGGTTACAAACTAAATCCTCACGAGAACTTTTGCAGATGAATCTTATTAGCCCCACTTTACACAGGAGGAAACTGAGGCACAGAGAAACTATAAAAGTCGCCCAAGATTACAAGGCTGGTAAGTGGCGAAGAGGAGCTGTGACTATGGGAAGTCAGGCTTTCTCCCAGTGACACTTCCTCCTCCAAACCCCACCGCAAGGACCAGGTGGTCCCCACAGCTGAGGCCCAGGCGGAGGCAGGGAAGGTCGCAGGTCCAGTCTCCTGGGGAGACACAGAGACAGCTTCCTGCAGTCTCCCTCCTGCCCATGGGGTGGGGCCCAGGCATGAAGAAGATGGGGTCTCACCTCACCCCCCATGGCTCCCCAGTGCCCCCAAGACAAGGCCAGACCTTGGACTTGTGTGTCCCTTTCTATCCCCTTCATCTCTGAGCCCTGATACATGTTGTTCCCTCTCCCCGGGACATGTGTCATCACTGTTCTCGTGGCTAACTCTCCCTCCGACTCTAGGCCAGTGGCTTTCAAACCTTTTTAACTGAGATCCGCAGTGGTAAGTACATTCGATATCCTGACTCATAAACATTCTCTCTCAGACAGACAGGTAACTGAAACCGACATTTCACTACCCAGTGCTCCCTAAGTGGGAGGTTTTAAATTTTACTTTATTTCACTAAAAAGTAATGCAGGTCACAAGTACTAAATTGATTTTATGACCCATTAATGTGTTGCCACTCACAGTCTGAAGAACACGGCTCGAGATCACGGCTGAAACATTGTTTTCTCCCTGGGAGAGGCTTCCCATAGCGCCAGGAACACACAGTCCCAGGGCCCTCCACCCACGGGTTCGTCTTGACCGCTGTGTTACTCAGAGACTCGTGATTGTCTGTTCAGGGTCTGGCTTCTCTTCTGGGCTGTGAACTCCTAGAGGACAGGGCTGCATCTGCGTTTGCTCACCATTGCACCCCCAGTGCCTAGCGCGGGGCCTGGCACATTAGAGGTGCTCGGTAATTGTCAAGTGAATGAATGAGCCAACCACCAGCTCTTGTCCCCCAAGCCCACCTGCACCCTGCTCTGCACTCTGTATGTTGCAGCCACAGGGTGGTCCTCAGGAACCTGATTGAGGGGAGAAGCTGATTCTTGGAGTGTGGATGGAGAGCGGGAGTGTGTGCATTTGTGCATCGGTGGGATAAGATGGGATCAGGAACCAGTTTGCTCATGTTTGACAAGGATTAGAGGGAGTAAGGGGCTGGGGCAGGGAGAGCTTTCCAATAACCCTGCTTTGTGAAATAATGAGCTCCTCGTTGCTTGGAGGGGTCCAAACAGGATGAGCAAATGCCAGAGAAGTTTGGCAGGAGTTTGTGCACCAGGGGGAGGATTGAACAAGCTGACTAATGGGGTCCCAAATAGCTCTGCAGCAATGGAGGAGCACCGGCTGCAGGCTAATAAAGCTGCCTTACAGGAGGGCAGCTGGGAGCCATTGTGGGTGCTAGCAGGAGGGGAGACCCACTGGGAGGAGGAGGCCGCAGGAGGGCATATCTCCTGGGCTCCTCCCTTGACTGCTCTGAATGCTCCCTAATCCCTGGCTTTCTCTCCTACTACATCTGAGGGAGGCCAGGCTGGAGGCCCCAGAGCCGACGGTGCCATGGTGGCCTCATGGCTTCCTGGGCTTCCATGCACCCAGGGGCTGGGGGTCCTCCTCTCAGGGCTGAAGGGCAGGGGAAAGGTATTTGCCGGCTGGCCTAGGAGAGCGGGTGTCTCCACCCTATAGAGAGAGAGAGGAGCTGTGAATGCCAGGCCAGGTCACATAGGGTCATTACCTGAGAAGAGGGTGGTAATGAGTGACGCCCCATGACCTCACTCGCAAAGGTCACCTAAACCTGTTTGCCCACTCAGAACAGCTGCAGCTGAACCGCCCTAGCTCCCTGGTGCCTGCCTCTAGCATCCACGGGCTCGGGCTCACGTGACTGGGTGACCTGCAGGACCTTGTTCCGACTCTGCCCAGGGCCCCTCTGGCCCCCACCCTGCACCACACCCCCTGCCGCCCCTCCTTAGCCTCAGCCTCTGACAGCCTCATGCCTCTCCCAAGGCCTGCCTGCCCTTCCTCTCAACTGTGTGGCGAAATGGGTACAAATCCCATTGCATGGATTAGGACAGGGAGGCTCAAGGACATTAAGCTGACCACCACTTCCTCTGCCCCCGCCCCACAGCCGCATTCCACCTCCATCACAGCATGGACCATGCTGCTGGATGATTCGTTTCAGCTCTGAGGACGGGAGCTGTATCCAATTTGTGTTAGTTGTCCCAACAGACATTCAAAAAAATGTTGGTAGGATGAACAAAATGTTTGCCCGAGGTCGAACGGCTAGGAAGCAGCCAAGCCGTAATTTAAACCCAGATCTTCCTGTATCCCAGCCTGGCCCCACACCCTTCACCCTCCTCCAGGAAGCCTTCCCTGACTGAATCAAGGCAGTTTCCCCTTCCCTACCCCCAGGATCCTGGGGGATTGGGTGTGCTTCTATCTCCGTCACCCCTGCATTCCCTGAAGGCAGGGACTTGGGATGAGGTCTCAGCCTGGCTTGGATCACTCCATCTCTGCCCCCAAGAGCCCAGGAAGAGCTCTGAATGCAGATGCCCAGGCCTCAGCCATATCAATGATGTCTTCCTGCTTGTGGGCCCACTCACCCTGCCTCATCGCCCCTGCTCGTTGTGCCGTGATTCCACCTGGTACTGGGCCTGCCAGCTTCTCCCAAGGGCTGGTCCAGGCTTTGGTATTCTCTTGGGGTGGGTCTAGGTGGGGCACCTAATCCTCTGCTCATTCTGCCGCAGTTCAGTATCGGCCTCCAATGTGCACGCTCTGCTGCCCTCCTCCCTTCCTCCTTCTGCTTCTACCAGGGGCAAGGGGGACTGTGTCTTCTCCACAGCTCTTCCGAGGGCCCCTTGGGCTGCCCTCACCCCCAGGCCTGCCCTGGAATGAGCACTGGCCTTGGGATGGAGGGACCACTGCCGAGGGGGCAAGGCTGGGTGACCAGCAGCCTGGGGACTCTGGTTCCCCCTTCTAGGCTGCCCGGCTGTGGAATCCAAAGCCACTCAGGCTCTCTGAGCTTCCGTGCAAACATAAGTAAAAGCACCTGCACATGGCAGGTGTTAAAGAATAAGAGCTGAGGCTGCCCCAAGGGCTGAGGGCGCTGTGGCTGTGGGAAGTCCTTTACCATATCTAACCACCCACCTTCTGGCTGCAATGTTGGCTCATTCTCTTTGGGTCTAGGTGATGGATGTCTGCTTTCTTGGGGTTTTAGGGCACTTGAAGTAGTTCGTTGTATTTATTTATTCATGCAACAGATATTTATTGAGCACCAACCATGTGCCAAGCACTGGTCTAAACTTTCGAGATATGTCAGGGGTCAAAACTGACAGATCCCCGGCCTGGTGGGGCCTGCGGTATGGAGTAGTCTAACCAGTCTGTGGGGCGGTTTATTAGATGGCTCCTTGCAGCCTGTTCCCTCCATTTTAAACAACCCGAGCAAAAAGAGATGAAATTGCAAATATTGAAAAATGATAATAAGGTACTCTCAGATGTCATCTTCACCCCATCTTACCACCACTGTGTGAATTTAAGTAATGCAATTAAAAGTGTGTGTTGTTGCTTAAAAAGTCAAACACAGAGTTAACATGTGACCCCACAATTTTACTCCTGGACTTGAAATCAAATGCTCATGTTCATAGCAATGTTAGTCACAAGGTAGCCAAAAGGTAGGAAAAAAACAAACGCCCACCAATAGATGACTAGATAAACAAATTGTCCTCTATCCACATGGTGAAATATTACTCAGCCATAACAAGGAATGACGTGCTGATACACAGTACAATGTTGACGAACCTTGAAAACGTTATGCTAAGTGAAAGAAGCCAGACACAAAAGGCCACATACTGCGTGATTCCTTTTAGACGAAATGTCCAAAATAGACAAATCCACAGAGACAGAAAATAGATGAGTGGTCAGGGCTGGGGGAAGGAGGAGTGGGGAGGGAGTGCCTCATGGGCACAGGGTTTGGTTTTGGGATGAAACTATCCAAAGTAGGTAGTGGTGATAATTGTAAAACATTGTGAATTTACTAAATGCCACTGAGCTGTACGCTGTGAGAGGGTTGAAATGGTAAATTTCGTGTTATGTTACTTTATGATTTACATAAAGTGTGTGCAGCGTGGTCCTTGGTCACACTGGATTTCCTGTCCTGTGTATTGTCCCTGCTTCCCCACAGGGCCTTTGCACATGCTGCTCCTGGGGTACAGGACCCGTCTCTCCTCTCTTAGTTGATACATCTTTGTCCTTCAGATCTCAGTTTAACCATCACTTCCTCAGAGAGGACCAAGTCCCTCAGTTATATGCTCAGAGTGTCAGGTTCCACCCTGGTGGAGCACTTGTCTTGGTCATAATTATGACATTTATATGGTGAACGTTTCCCTTGCTGAACTGTAAGCTCCAGGAGGAACCTGTGTATATTTTTGTTCCTTGAGCCTAGTCCAGTGCCTGGCACCTTTTAGGTGCTCAATAAATATTTATTGAGTGCATAAACTAATAAATGTCCCTAAGGGAATTGCAACAGAGTGACTCCCCCCACCAGCCCATCTCAAACATTTCCCCATCACTGCTGCCGTCGCGCCCTCATAACTGCACTGACCAACCCCACCGACAGCCCGGGCTGGGGCCGATGGAAGCCGAGACAGCAACGCGGAGGAGGAGCAAACTCACAGGCGGATGGGAGGCAAGACAAAGTGGGTGAAGTCTGGTGGATGACTGTGTTAGGATGGGAGACATCAAGTGTCAAGGGGAGCGATTATCCAAGTTGGAATCGCGAACGTGAGTCATGTTGATGCCGCATGGTGGGCTCTCCAGGAAATGCTTGTTGAGTGAATACATGAGCGGATAACATGCCAGACCTTGCAGGGTAAGTGCCTGGCCCACAGCAGAAGCAGAACGATGGATTCTGGGCATAGGGGGCCTTGAGGGGGCTCTAGCTTGGGGGGGAGAAGAGCACAGAATGACTCCAGGTGTGCAGCTGGGCCCTGCTGCCCTCTGCTGAGGTGGGGAGCACTGCAGGAGGAGCAGGCTGGGGAGAAATGGTAGGACGAGCTCTGGGTGTTCTGGGGTTGAGGTGCTTCTGGGACAGGCCAGAGAAGGCTCCGGGAAGCTGCAGAAGCCAGAAGGCGGTGGGTGGGAAGGAAGGGGAGGGAGGCAGAAGGGGAGGTGGGGGTTCCCGTGATTACGGGTGGGCCGAGGAAGGCAAGGGCGGAGAGGGAGGCAAGAGGAGGATAACAGATGGGGCCCGGGGAGGAGGGAGGAGCTGGGCTGCACAGCACAGGCTCGGCCCAGCCAGGAGGAGGAGGGCCGTGCTCCAGCAGGAAGGAGGGAAAGCGGGCGTGTGTGATGCCGAGATGTAAAGGGGGCGGCAGGCAGCTGAGGGAGTTCCCATCTTGGGCTTCTGCCTTCTTCGTGAGTGAGGAGGAGGGTCAGCTGCTGGGAGCGGGATTGGGGTGGGGCTGGAGGGATGAAGCGGGGCGCTTGCAATAGCCTCAGTGGAGGACGGAGCGGGCGGGCAGGGGCAGTGGCAACGGCCTGTTTGCCGGCAGATGCCAGGACCTGCAGGTGGCTCGCTGTTCTCCAGGGGCCCACGGCCCAGGGTGCAGCTGGGCAGGCAGCGGCCCCTCGGCCTGGGGGTGCCGGGTGGGTGCGATGGCAACCGGGCCAGGGTGGCAGATGAGGGGGCTTGTTGGCAGACGGGGAAGGGCGTGAAAGGGGTGAAGGCCTGAGGGGCTTGGCGGGGGGTGTTGGGGGGAGAAGGTGGGGGCCTGGAGGCTGAGGTGAGGCAGATTCCGGACCAGCTGGGGGGAATGAGGAAGCAGAGGCACAGAGGGATGTGGCCGGAGAGCCGAGTGTTTAATTTGAGCTTTGAGATGTGCAGGCATCTTAGGAAAGACGAGCTCCAGGATGTGGCAGAGGCAGGACCCGACTGACATGGGGCAGGGGCGGCCTTTGGAACTGAGAAGGTGAAGGAGCAGAGCGGAGCTGGGCTCGAGGGCGGCCGGGAGGTAGGGGGGCTGTGAGGACGATGCTGAGGCCGCCAAGGACTCTGCAAAGAGTGTAGAGCGACAGAGGGAAGAGGACGCAGGCAGAGGAAGGAGAGCAGGGAAAGGCTAGATGGCCGCACGGGCCCACGCCTCGGATGGTGTAGCTGGACACAAAGTTTCCAGAACAATCCCCACAGCAGGCCCCGGTGCCTGGGGACGCAGCCCTCTCAGAGGGGGTTGGCCACAGCGGGTTGTGTTTCTGAGGAATCCAGCCCTGGTCTCTGGCCCCAGGGATGCTCTTTTCGTTCAGGCCTTCAGCATCTCTTGCTAAGATCCCCAGAGCAGCCACCCATCCGTCCCCTGATGGCAAGGCCCTCTCCCCAGGCTGGTGTGTTCCCCAGGTTGCAGCAGGAGTAAGGGCAGCACCCCAGCCCCCCTCAGATAAACCCCAGCCCCCTGGTCTCTCAGCCTCCTCTGCACACAGGCCACACCTGGATTCCTCGCCTCACCTGCTTCCTGTGCCCTCTCGCCTGCAGACTGTGCACAGCTGGCTCCTACTTCCTGAAAGGCCTTCTCCACCCTCCTGGCTGGCTCCTGGCCCCCACCTACTCTTCCTCTGGGAAGCCTTCCCTGATGAACCAAGACTGTCCCTCCCGAGTGTTCCTAGAGTACTCTTGGCTTCCTTATCACAGAGGTGTCACGGCACCGTGATCATCTCCACCCTGGCTGCCTTCCCCACCATGGGTACAGAGCTGGGTCTTGGGTCTCCAATGCCTGGCCCACGTGGATGCTCAATAAAAATGTGCTGAATGGGCCAGGCGGGGTGGCTCATGCCTGTAATCCCAGCACTTTGGGAGGCCGAGGCGGGAGGATCACTTGAGGTCCGCAGTTTGAGGTTGCAGTGAGCTATGGTCACACCGCTGCACTCTAGCCCAGGTGACAGAGCGAGACCCTGCGCCCCTGCCAACACATTCAATAAAAAATGTGTTGAATGAACAGGCTAGTTTGTTGAATTGGGCTGGGCTGAGCTGCAGGGGGTCTATTTAGTTGAGAGGAACTTTTCTTCAACATCTTCCCGGACAGTTGCTCTGGGGCAGAAAGGCAAAGTGTCAGGGATGGATTGGGATTCCTTGGAGGGCTTTTGGCAATATGACTGTCCACCTCCCTGGAGGCCACGCTGTCTCAAGTAGGGGTGGGAGTGTGGAGGGGGCACACACTCTGAGAAATCTCCCTGGGTGACACTGACCCTGCCCTCCCCCAGGCCCCCAGGGGGTTCCCACTATTGGAGGCTGAGCTCCTGGCTGCCCTCGTGATAACGACCATCCCTGGGATGCAAACCAAGGACTTCTGGACTCTGCAGCCCCGATGCCTCACCACCCCCGCCGTGCCGTCCCCGCTGCCCGCCACAACCACCACTGCCAGCCCCAGCTTCGTGACTCAGACCACCACTGCCTACCATCATGGGTGTCCCACCACCATCACCCTCCTCACAGGGCCTTTTACTCCACGGCCACCAGGGCCACACATGGTCAGAACCCGTTCCTGCCGAAGCCCACCCCCTCTCCCACCAGGGGCTGGCCAGCCAGGCTTTCACATCCGCCAGCCATGCTGCTGCCCAGCGGGAGGCCGTGCCCTGGCTGGGCTCTTGTCCTCCAGATTCGCCTTTGCCCCAGAGATCAATGTCCATGCTCATGGCTGCTCTTGAGGGCCTCGGGCCTTTTTTTGGGATCCCACTCTAAGGACCACAGGGTGTGTGTGTGTGTTTCTGAGAAAGGATCCATAACTGTCTCCAGGTTCTCCCAGGAACATTGAGCCTCTGAGCATGTGCCCACTTCACCCCTCAGAGAACACCTACTTATCCATCAAAACACAATTCCCACAATTCAGACACAGCTGACTTAGACACTTTCCCACGCCCGGCATGGCCTTTCTCAAGCGCTTTATCTTTACTGTGCTGAGGTTTCCATCATCCGCCTTCTCCACTAGAATGTCAGCCCCCTGAGGACAGGAGCACCAGCACTCCTCCTATTTTCTAGAGCCGTGCAGGTCCATAGCACATGCTGAAAACCTGTTTTCTATAACCAAACATCTGTCTCATCTGTCACATTGTTCCAGAAATTGCTCCTCTTTCAAGAAGCCCACCCAGGTGGGTGAGCAAGTAAGCATTTCTTCATCCCAGGGTGACAGGCTCGGGGCCTCACCCCTCAATGCCCTTCACACCTCACTGTATAAAGGCCCCTCACTGTGCCTTGACAGCAGTGAAAATGGACCAGATGCTGGACTGACGGGCCTCCTTCATCCACATCCGGTTATCTGCCCCAGGCACATCTAAATATCCGGCCAAGGCTTCTCGGTGTTTTGATGTCAAGTTCCAAAGTCTCACTGGATGCGGTGGCTCACGCCTGTAATCCTAGCACTCTGGGAGGCCGAGGCAGGAGGATCACTTGAGCTCAGGAGTTCGAGACTAGCCTGAGCAAGAGCCTGAGCAAGAGTGAGACCCCATCTCTACTATTTTTTTTAAAAAAATAAAACAAGTTCCAAAGTCTCATCAGACTCATTGTATACCACACCTCACCCCAGACAGCTGCATCCCTTTCCCTTCCCCTAGGGAATTTCTGGCTACTTCATTCCTCCAGAGGAGATCACTTCGGTCCCCCGCGCACCTCATACTGCCCGGAATACTGCATGGAAACTGTCCAAGCAGCATCGCCCTCTCCTGGGACACCCTGGTTCCACAGAGCTCCGTCCCCTCCTCCTTCCACATCCATGCGTGAGTCCCCTTTTCCAAGAAGCTCTCCTTGACCAAGTCCTTCTCCTCCCCAAAGCTGTCCCTCTCCCTGCCCTGGCTTTCGACCAGTTCTGACTTATTGTGAATGTGGTTCTGGCCCCCCATCAGAGGTACAATTCCTGTCCTTAAGCAGACTTCACCCCATCCTAGGATGATGGACAGAAATGGGGATAGGGCTAGAAAGCAGAGAGCTCTTGGGGTGCACCGAAGGGAGTGAGGCCCTGGAGCTGAGCTGTGGGCAGCCAGGACTGCCAGAGGAGGCAGTCCCTAGGGGCCAGGACACATTCCTGAAGTGCCCCCTGAGGTTCTGTCTCTGGTGGTGGAGTTGCCTGGAGCTGTAGAGAGCAATTATCGCAGCATTTTGGGAAATAAATTTCCATCAGAATTTTCCAAATAGTCTTCTGGAGCAACGTGAGATAGCCCCGGGCACTGGGGACTCCAGCACCGGGCTGGGCAGGGGGCCTGCTGGGGTACAGGGCACAGGGTGGGGGGAGGCTGAGGTAAGAGGAGGGAATCTACACCCCACAATTCTGAAGTCAATTCCAGGGAGAGCCGGGGGACCCCCAGACCCTTGGCTTATCAGAGCTGGAAGGAAAGTGAGTGATTGTCTCATCTGTGGTTCCTGGACCCAACTGCACAAAGGCTGGGATGAGTGTTTTCAAACTATCTGCTGTATTTCATGGGGTCCACCAGGCTTTGAATTTTTCCCTGACATGAGGCTGCAGTCAAGTAACTCAGCCATAACCAGCCCGTGCTTTTGGCTGGAATCTATCAACCCAGGGTGGCACTGCTTGCTGTCTGCTGCAGATCTGCGTCTGCTCCGTATGTCTTCCAGTGAACAAGAGATGGGGAAACAAATCGATCATCGCTTACACGCAGTCTGCCCATTCAGAGACATTTTTCAAAGCGTGACATTCATGGCAGCAGTGGGGGCAGGGATAGGTAACAGAGGTGGCTTTGGTGATGAAAAGGTAGGAAATTATTATCTGCCCCAACCCTGCAGAGGATGTAACAGAGGTCCAGAGAGGGTAAGAGATTTTCTCAAAGTTGCACAGCAAACTGTGGGTAGATATCAAATTTGAACACAAGTCCCTGACTCCTAGACCAGAGCACTTTCCACCAGGCTGCCTGCCCTCTCTGCACTCCCAGGGGCCACAGAAACACACACACACCTGATTCATTCCATTTTGCATTTGTGGGTCCCTGGTCCTCATGAGAGCCAGTCTTTCAAACACCCTCTCACTTTCCTTCTTCAGTCTTTGACCAACCTATTTGTTCAAGAGTAAGTGCCAAGAGAGTCGTCCATACTGTACGATTCCATTTCTATAAAGTACAAACCCAGGTGAAACTGATCTCCGCTGTTACAAGCCAGGACAGTGGTTACCCTCGGGGGAGGTGGTAACTGGAAGGGGAACAAGAGTCTGGGGTGCTGGCCATGCCCTGTTTCTCGATCTGGGTTCTGGTTACACAGGTATGTTCAGTCGGTGAAAATGCGTCAGGTTGCACTCTAATGCTGTGAGCATTTTAGTGTATGTTTGTCTACTTCAACAGAAAATTTTTAAAATTTAAGTGTTCAATAAATACTTGTCTTGATTTAAGAAGAAAGCTCACGAGGACTGTTTCTAGGCAATGCATTAAACATCGGACAGAGTTACACCACGGTCAGCCGTCCGCAGGGCCGAGGAGGCCCTCCCTGCCCCCACAGCTTGGCCGGTCAGCCAAAGGCCCCAGCAGGGGCAGGTGGAAAATTCTGTATCTTGCAACACCCAAGCTTCATCAGGGCCAGTAACCTCTGGCTCAGTTCACGCACAGCCTCCTGGGACTTGAGCCAGAGGTGCAGTGAGTAAGGACCCTGCGGGGAATGACCAGCCTGGTGACCGGGAGAGGGCCCGTGCCAGTGGTAAGGCAGGCCGGGGGCAGCAGACTTTAAATGCCTTCCTGAGGAAAGGACAGCTGCGCCCCAGGGACTGGGGGGCCTTCGAGCTTGGGCTGACTCAGGTGGACACAGTGACATCTTTCAGGCAGTTTCTGACTGGCCCGGTTCTTGGGAGAAGAGTGCACTTGAGCTAGTGAGCATGTATCGGTACAAGCGTGTGCCTGTGAACACGCCTCTGCTCTGCCCTCTCCTCCTGCCTGGAGCACCTTGCCCGCCGCCCCAGACCCTCCAGCCCTTGTCTGTACCGGGCCAAATCCTAGGTTCAAATGTGTGAGCGAATCCTTCCTTCCTCCTCTGAACCCACCATGCGACCTCGCACTCGCCCCGCTGACTCAAAAGAGTAGTGTGTTCTGTCCTCACTTCTGGACTGTGCACTCCTCGAGGGCAGGGGCTTTGCGACCCCAGCTCTCCACTCGGGATTGTTGAAGGGACGAGTAAGTACGTAAAGCTCTGGGAGCGTATATTAGAACTGAATAGGACTAATCCCTCTCAACAAAGAAAATCATTAGAAGATTAATTAAGAGTTCCACTTGGAGAGCTAATTCAAAGGCTAATAATCTTTTAGTTTAAGCAAGATCCGATGCTTCGATAAGACCTGTCGTCGTATTACCGTATCGATTGGGGCTGGGCCCTGGCTGTGGAATGCCTCAGTATGCACTTCACACATAATACCTCAAGCAATTCGGGGAACATTTTTCTCTTATTGACAAGCATTATAATGACTGTAATAAACTAAGTAAACCTCCAGTGAAACAACACATGACTACGCTTGTCAATAGAGGTGTAACCATGAATTTAATGACTACGTTTCCTAAGCGCTTCTTTGTTGAGAATGTTTGTTCCAGTTTTGATCAGAATATGAACCGTGCGAATGACTCAACAGCATTCATTTATTTCTCCACTCATTCATTCATCCGGCATATCCTCAGCCCCACCATAGTCCCGGGCTCTATGCCAGGGCCACGGGAAATACTGTCAAGTCAAAAGACATTACCCCTGCCCTCAACAAGCTCATCTTCCAGAAAGATTTGTGATCCCAGCAACCTTGCCGGAATACAGACGTTACAAGAGAAGCACTAACAAAATGCCCGGAGGAAGGCAGACCCTGAGTGGTGAGTCTGGGGGAAGTTCCCTAGAGGAGATAGCATTTGGGTTGGAATGAGTTGAATATGTAGAATTTTGTTAATAGTAATGATTTTTTTTTCCTTCAGTGAAAATAATTCACGCTTCAAAATGACCAAAACAATCTTGAGTTAAAAGAACAAGTTGTAGAAGTCATGCTTCCTAATTTTAAAACTTACTGCAAAGCTACAGTGGTGCTCTGTATCGAGTACCAAGACTGTGTGGTACTGGCTTGAGGATAGATGTAACGGATCAACGGAATAGAATTGATAGTTCAGAAATAAACCCATATGTTTATGGGCAATGATTTTCCACAAAGGTGCCAGGGCTATGGAGAAATAGGAAAATAACAGACTTTTCAACAAAGGATGCTGGGAAAACTGGATATCTATATGCAAAAGATTGAAGCTGGATCTCTAAATGAAAATTAACTAGGCCAGACACAGTGGCTCACGCCTGTAGTCCTAGCACTTTGAAAGGCCAAGGCGGGAGGATGGCTTGAGGCCAGGAGTTCAAGACCAGCCTGAGCAAGGCAAGACCCTGTCTCTACAAAAGGATAGAATAATTAGCCGGGCTTGGTGGCTTGCACCTGTAGCCCCAGCTACTCAGGAGGCTGAGGCAGGAGGCTCCTTTGAGCCCGGGAGTTTGAGGTTGCAGTGAGCTGTGATGCTGCATTCCAGCCTAGGTGACAGAGTGAGACTCTGTCTCAAAAAAAAACAAAAAAAGGGTGAATTTTTAAGTGGTGTGAATTATATCTCAATAAAAAGAGGTAACTCGTGCTTATCATGGTAAATTTGGAAACAAGAATTTTAAAAAAGAAGAGAAAGCAATCCTCACACTGTCACTGGAGGGTGTTCCAGGCAGGAGGATGCCACCAGCAAAGGAGGGGCAAGGATGGGATGCCTGCAGCCACTGGCCGGGGGAGGCTGGTGCCGACACGCAGAGGGCCTGAATGCCAGTTTGGAACACAGGCAGGACAAGGAGGAGCCGTGAAGAGCTCTGGGGCCATCAGGCTGGCCCTGGGCAGGAGCCGATTACTGAAAGAATCCGGGCAGGAGATAGTCCTTACCCTTGCCAAGCCAGGAGTTGATTTATAACAAATCTATCTAAAAGTGAAGTTGCCGGCCTAGTAGTGTAAATAATAGTTAACATTTGTCGAATGCTTTCTATGTGTCATGTGTTAAGTGCTTTACATACGTTATCCTGTTGAATCCTCTGAACAGCCCTAGGAGGTAGGTACCAATGTTATTCCTCCCTTAGGCATGTTAACAACTTGCCTATGTTTCTAGCTTCCACCTAGGAGAAGAGACTTCCGAGCTGACATTACGAAGTGCCTGCCTTTGTCAGCACAGCCATGAGGCACACGCTGGCCTCGGCCTCTGGATTGGGCTCCTGGACACGGGGTGGCTAGGGCAGGGCTGCCCTCCAGCAGTGCACAGAACCGAGGTAGGAAGTACAGGTGGATGTTTTCCTCTTTGCACAAAAGAGAAAACCGAAGCTTTGAGAAGTGGAGAGGCGTTTCTGAATTCTACATGAGATTAAGACTTAGAACAGTGCCCAACAACACAGCAACGCGCAATAAACGGCAGCCGTTGTTATTATTTCCAAGGCCACGCAGCTGGTCCGTAGCAAAGCTGGGGCTCAAATCCAGCTCTTCCGGCTCAAAATTCGATGTTCCTTCAAGAGAAGTGCAGCAGGGAAGAGCCCCACTGTACAAAGGTGGAACCAGGTTGTGCGGCTCCCTGGTTCCACACAGGGAGCTTATACGATTTGGGGTGGGCTCTTTAAGAAAAAGATAAAAATTACAAAATGTACGGAAATATATGCGCATGTGAATGCATTGCTGGGGCTCTCCCAAGGTCCTAAAAGGGCCCTGAAGCTCAAGCATCGTTGGCTTTGTGGCAAGTCCTCCTCCGCCACCACACATGGAGGATTTGCTGCCTGGGCGGTGGGCCGGCCGGCTGGCCACCACGGTCCCTTCTCAGACCAAGATCTGGTGATTCTGTGTCCTAAAGTCTGTGCAGGTGTAACAGAGTAGTCGCCCCTCCCCCCATAGACATGGAAGCGTAACATTGAGAGTGGGGAACATGTAACAGAGGGAATGGCCTGAAAAATCGGCAAAAATATTTTCTGTCTCTTTAAAACTACCCCCACCCCGCGCCCCCTTTTGAGCACTGTGGCCTGGTGGCATCCCTGAGGCAGGGAGAAGACTTTTTGTTCTTTGTGTTACAAGAGAGAGCTCAGCCATCCCGGGTGGGCCCAGGTGGGGCTTGTCTTCGGCAGAGATGGGATGATTAGAATCACTAACACCGCAGCCCGGAACTGAGGGCCCCTGCCTTTAAAAGCTCAGCATTTCTGCTATGTTCAGGAAATGTGGATTTTGAGATGAGAAGGTCTACCATTTTTCCTCCTTTGCCAGTAAAGTAATAAACTTCTTTTTCCTTCTCCTCGAACCACTTGTTCTTGTTCTTCTGATGCGGCCTCGAGGACAAGTGCCAAGCTTCCGGTGACACAGGAGCACGGCACGTAGGCCAGGCCGGGCGGCTCCTGCTCGGGCCCAGTGCTTGAGAGGGCTCTGTCCTGTCACGCAGAGCCACAGAATAGATTTGCTAAGGACCTCTGACTCTCAGGACGTGGCATGGCCTGGTGCCTAAGCATCCACTCTCGTGACCGACGCTGGCGGGCCCCAGGGAGATGCTCCCCTACATCTCCTAACTTGCATCCCTGAAGCCCAGATCTACAAAATCCTGAGGCTGGGAGGCCTGTGGGTTGTGCTGCCACCACGTGGGAGATGGGTGCTGCCTTCAGGGCAGAGCACAGGAAGGATTTGGGAGAAGTGATTTTAACAAAGAGACTAATTAGGCTGGGCATGGTGGCTCACACCTGTAATCCCAGTCTCTTAAACAACAACAACAACAATAACAACAAAAAACCTGATCAACTCATCCAAACCTTCTCAGCTCCAGTGAATGTAACAGACTCCTACCTCACAAAGTATCATTTCCTAGAAATGCCAAGTGTCCATATTCTTCTTCTCTTCATGTTCCAATTCTTGGTCCTGGATATACTCATGAATTAGAGCAGTATTCACAAAAGTTGCATGTGGCAGTTGAAGGATGTTTTGTAAGACTAATTCTTTTTCTTTCTTTTTTTTTGGTGAGGGGATAGGGTCTCACTCTGTTGCTCAGGCATGAGGGCGGTGGCATGATCATAGGTCAAATCACTGCAACCTCAAACTCCTGGGCTCAAGCGATCCTCCTACCTCAGCCTCCCAAAGTGCTAGGATTACAGGCATGAGCCACCGTGCCAGACCCTCAATAACTTTTATGAGTGGAAAGGAGTTTTGACCTCAAAAGGTTGGAGAATTGCTGGTCCATAGATCTAGATATTACTTTAAAAAAATTTCATGGCCGGGCACGGTGGCTCACACCTGTAATCCTAGCACTCTGGGAGGCCGAGGCGGGCAGATCGTTCTGAGCTCAGGAGTTCGAAACCAGCCTGAGCAAGAGCGAGACCCCGTCTCTACCAAAAAAACAGAAAGAAATTAATTGGACAGCTAAAAATATATATAGAAAAAAAAATTAGCCGGGCATGGTGGCACATGCCTGTAGTCCCAGCTACTTGGGAGGCTGAGATAGTAGGATTGCTTGAGCCCAGGAGTTCGAGGTTGCTGTGAGCTAGGCTGACGCCACAGCAGTCGCCCCAGGCAAGAGAGTGAGACTCTGTCTCAAAAAAAAAAAAAAAAAAATTTCATGATGTATAGGATAGCAGTTTATATAATTAAATAAAAACATTTTTGTAATCTTTTTTATGACAGCTATAATTTATCATATGCCATCCTGTTATTTTGTTTGTACATGATACATAAAATTCATGGTTTTGTCCTGCATCCAAGAATTGCTTCGAGAATTACATTGATAATTTCCAGCCTTGGCAGAGTGAAGTTTCTCCAAATTGAAATTAATAAAAAACTATCTGAGAACTATGATGACCCAAGAAATGTTGTCCAATTTGGCATGACTGTCAACAGAACATAAATTATATAAAAATCTTGATTATAACTATATAATTGGTGTTTTTGCTATGACAAAGGCAAGAAAAATAAATTTTATTGACTAAACATGTAATAATTTATAAAGTATGTATATATTTATTACTTAACCAAACATTGCTAGCCCATCGTATGCAATAATGATTAAATTTAGTCTTTTGACGTTTTTGTCAACTCTCAGCTATACAGAAACCGTAGTTTTACACATTTTTTAAGTTTTGTCATTATGAAAGTATATTGTCAAGGCAGGCAGACAATATATTTTGTTTAACACTTTGTTAGCTTGATCGATACCTTCTCAATATTAATTGAACTATTGTGAGAACTTGCCTGGGTCCTACAAAAGTTAAGGGCGGGCCTGGTACTACAAATTGGGCCATCATTTCTCACAGAAGTGGGCAAGAGTTTCCAGAATGTTCAGTTCCTGTGTCAGGCATGTCTTAATCTGGCAGTCCTGCCACCAAGAGAGAGGAGGGTGCCAATCCGCAGTGATCAGCTTGAATCATGGTGCTCACTGCCTTTCCCGTGGCCCTGGACTGGCCTGAGCAGTGTGGAAAGCCACACTCTGTACACACGGGAACCTCTTGGAGGATGCTGTGTAAGGCAAACACTTGACACATGCCGAGATCAGGACAGGGAGACCACACCGAGACCACTCACTCCTCCCGTCTGACAGCATCGCCACGTGATTGCAAAGGTGAGTATGAAGTCCTGGGTGAGAAGGAAGGGCAAAGCATCTCACTTGGACAGCATTGTCCTTGGGGGTGGCTGACCCAACTCCTTGCAGGAGGCTGAGGTCTCAGCTGTGACTGACTCAGGGAGCTCCAGGCCTGAAGTTCCCTGTGGCGTGGCTGGTGTGTCCAATGAAGCTTGGCTTGCCCAGTCAAGTTTCTCAACACAGATTGCCTGTTAGGCCAGGAAATCTGGGTCAAATGGCCTTGCCCAGACCTCAGCAATTTTCTATAGGCTGCTCAGAAGAGCCAGGTGGAGAGGTGTGGGCAGAGGATGTGGGGGTGGCAGCCAATGGGAAGCCAGCTCCGTGCCTGGCATTGTAGGAGGAAGCGTGGCAGAGGCAAACCGTCTCTGTCACCTTGCCTGTATGGTCCAGCTCAACTTCCCTGTCTGTCTCCTTCTCTGCCAGTACAGAAGAAAGGACAGGAAGAGTGACCCACCAACCTCTGCTCTCCCCTCTGTCCAACCAGGAATATGAGGACACACATCAGTTGAGGGTTACAAGGACAGAGAGAGCCATGACTGTGGGTTCCCCTCCTCTTCCTCATCACCAGTTACCACTAATAAGCAGCCCGAACTGGGTGCTGCACAGGGTTCAAAAGGTGATGCCATGCCCTACCCTGTAGGCATCTCAGGGCCAGGAGACTTGGAGGACATGGGTGCCAGTCTTCACCTAGGGTGAAACTCAAAAATATTTGGAAGGAAGGGTGTAGACAAAGGCAGAGTGAGGGTGTAAGGCAGACTGATTGCACTGGGCCGGGCCCTGAGAGTCCTGGATGATGGAGGTGCTAGGGTGTGGTGGGGCAAGGCCAGAGGCTGAGGCCATGCCCTGTTGCTAATCAAGTTCTCATGAGCACCTACTATGTGCCAGATATTATTCCATGCAAAAGGGTCCCTTTCTTCACAGCACTTACAATATTTTCAACCAATATGTATTTGTTGAACATCTGCCATGTACCTGGTTCAAAGCTGGCCTCCAGTGTCTCAGAGACAAATATAATTCTAAGGAGCTTATAACAGAGTAGGAGTCACGTGTGCACACAGGTAGGTACTAATTAACAGATTGGAGTAAGTTATTTAATTTCTAGAGGACTTGAGTTTTCTCATCTATAAAATAAGGGAGATTGACTATCTATTTATAACTTATATTCCACCTGCTTCCAAAAGATTTTGAGATAGCTTCCAAAAAACATACATTGACAATAATTTTCTTAAACTAGAATTAGAAAACTAAAAATCAAGTGGAAGGAGAGAAACCAATTGAACGGGAGTAGGGTGGGGGAAAAAAGGAAAAAAGAGAGCTAAGACTAGGAGTCAGATGCCAACCACACTAGTTATATTGTTACTATACTGAACCACAAAATATGCCTTTGAGCTTCCTGGCAGCCAAGCAGAAAAGAGAAACAGAGTGATTTATGTAATTACCATTATGTGATAAAATGAAATATATCAGGTCTTCAGGAGAGAGAAAATTTTTCCTGGTAGTAAATACTAATTTACTGTGTGGGTCCTTTTCTTTACGTAAGTAACATAGATTACCATAGTACACAGTGCCTTTAGTAGTAGATTTTCCAGGACAAAAAAAATACAGTTTTTCATGTGATCATTTCTTCTGCCAACCAACAGACACCAATGGTGTAACATTAAAATGGAACTTGGCTGGAGGCATTTTTGCCTGGGCAGCTAAGCTAACATGGTTCAAATGCATAGTTTTCTGGTGACATAACCAATACCAGGATAGAACTCAGGTTATGCAGAGGAACAGTTATACTAACTAGGTTGTTTCCACACACTATCACCAGCCCTGGGTATTGGCAAATGTTTTCCTTTTTGCTAATCATAGAGGTGGAAAAGTGATGTCTAAATTCAATTAATAGCTTTAGGTGGGCACAGTGGCTCATGCCTGCAATCCCAGCATTTTTGGAGGCTGAGACAAGAGGATCGCTTCAGCCCAGGAGTTTGAGACCAGCCTGGGCAGCATGGTGAAACCCCATCTTTACAAAAATTAACAAAATTAGCTGGGTTGGGCCTGGCATGGTGGCTCACGCCTGTAATCCTAGCACTTGGGAGGCCAAGGTGGGAGGATTGCTTGAGCTCAAGAGTTCTAGACCAGCCTGAGCAAGAGTGAGACCACGTTTTTTAAAAAGAATAAAAAATTAGCTGGGTGTGGTGGCACATACCTGTAGTTCCAGCTAGCTGGGAGGCTGAGGCAGGAGGATCACTTGAGCCCAGGAGTTCGAGGTTGCAGCGAGCTATGATTGTGCCACTGCACTCCAGCCTGGGCGACAAAGGAAGACCCTGTCTCTAAAAAATAAATAAATAAATAAATTCTAGCTTTACTTTGAATTTCTTGACTTATCAGTGATATCAAATATCTTTCTATGTGTTTATTGGCCATTGATATGTTTTTTCTTCAATCTGTTTGTATATATTATTTGACTATTTTTTAAAAAACTGCCTCTGTGTACTCATCTATAAAATGGAGATGATAATAATGGCACCTACCTCATAGGGTTACTTACTATGAGAATTACATAATCTATGTACTTAAAATAGTATCTAGCACATAGTAAATGATCATTAAGTATTAGCAATTAAAATGATTAGACTTGTTTTTTCTTATTCATTAGTTTGAGTTTCTTTGTAAATTAAGGAAATATCCTTTTGTCATCTGTTTTCTCAGTTACTGGAAACATATTTTCATGGTAGTTATGGTAGTTTTATGGTACTTCCACAGAGAAGTTTTTATTTATTTATTTATTTTTCTTTTCTTTTCTTTCTTTATTTATTTTGAGAACCATAAAGAAGTTTTTAAAATAATCGTTATGTGGTGGAATGCATCAATCTTTTCCTTTATGACTCCTGGGTTTTCCATCCTGATTAGAAAATGTTTCCCATTCCAAAACATAAATCGACTTACCCATACTTCCTTACATAACTTATATGGTTTTATTGCACTTAAATCTGTGATCCACGCTTGAGCCTAGGAGTCTGAGGTTGCAGTGAGCTGCATGCACTTTAGGCTGGGCAACAGAACAAGACCTTGTTTAAAAAAAAAAACAGACTTTGATCCAAATGGGATTTGTTTGGGCTCCATCTTAGTGATCCCCATTCTAACAACAATCCAGGCATCACGGCACCATGCGTTCACCACTCTCTTTTCCCCATGGAGTTGAATGGAGATGGTTGAATCTTCCGCTGACATTCTTCAGCCCCTTCCCTAACTTGAGATTCCTGTGGCTGCAACACGTCAGGGTGGATGCCAGCCCACTGGCAGAGGGAGGCATGGATGTGGAGCGGTGGAAGGAGCGGGGCCAGGAAGCAGAGGTTCTGAACCACTGTGCCGTCAGCTTGATGAGTGATCTTTATAAGTCATTTCTGCTTTCTAGATCTTCGTTTCTCTCTCTGTAGAATGAGGAAAGAAGATGAGATGTTTTCTAAGGCCCCTTCCGGCTTTAACACTGTTGGAGTCTAGAGATTACAGAGAGCACACACGCAGGAGCGAGTGAGCAGGGACGGAAGAGCAAGGCTTCTGTGATGTTGGTCAGTCCCTTCCTGGCCGTGTCTCCTCCAACATCCACGCACCCCCCCAAAAGCCTGGGAGCCAATCGCCTACCGTCTCAAGAGACCTTGACCCTGGCAGAGGAGGGCAAGGCCCAGGAGAAGCTGCTGATTGAGGGACAGTGGGCAGACGGCACAGATCCCTGAGGAAGTCAGCCCTGTGTGAGCACCACTAGAATCTGACGTCCAAGGCCCCAGGCCCATCCTGAAAGAGGAAGGCCTGGGTAGGACTTGCCTGTGAGAACACACGCACGCGCACACATACACACACACGTCATCCCATGATGCATACACACAAAGGAGGCCAAAATTACTTAGGCTTTGAGGTGAGGCAGACCTGGGTTCAAATCCCTCCTCCACCACTTAATCTGTGTGACGTTGACAGGTATTTAACCTCCAGAGTCTCCTAGAGAATGAACTTTGCAAGATTTTTAGGACAATTCAATGAGTTCTAACACAGTGCCTGGGACACAGTAGG
This sequence comes from Indri indri, assembly GCA_004363605.1. Taxonomy (NCBI): domain Eukaryota; kingdom Metazoa; phylum Chordata; class Mammalia; order Primates; family Indriidae; genus Indri; species Indri indri. The sequence continues at coordinate 70,943 of RJWJ010001546.1, read as the reverse complement.
AGGCCACTTCAGGATATCTCCTGTCCACTCCTGCTCCCTCCCTCTCTGTCCAGGAGGCTTGAGTCTTGGAACAGGCCATAGCATTTTGCAGTGGAAAGAGATCTTGGCTTTGGGGCCAGAACAACCTGCATTCGAATCCCCCCCATGCAGCCGTGTGAGCTCATGTCCACAGAGCATCCAGAATGGTGCCTGGCCCACAGTGGGCACATGACAAGGGGTATATATATTGCCACTCAGTACAACCCCAGTGAGCCTGGGAGCTCATGGAGGGCAGCGTCCAGGCAGGTGCTTGGGGACAGCATGTTCTGACCTGGAGGGAAGAAGGCCTGAGTCTGAGGGATTCACTAACAAAGGCTTAAGATGATCGTGTAGTAACCATCCCACAGTCCCACTGGGACTCTTGACACGGACTCATCTTCACGTTCTACTCAGTTCTAGACAGCCTGCACAGAGCTGTTTCCTGGCCCCCACAACCTTGTCATCCCCAGCCAATCAATGAGCTGCCACCAATAAGGTTGCCAGATAAAATGTAGGACACAGTTAAATTTGAATTTCAGATAAACATTGAATAACTTGTTCGTGTATAGGGCATACCTATGCTAAAAAATTCTGCTGCTTATCTGAAATTCAAATTTAAATGTGTCCTGTATTTCATTTGCTAAAGTTGGCAACACTAGCCATTGATCACCCGTCACAATTAAAGCAACGACTTACATTTGTGGAACACTTAAGTGACCATTACATCAGCTGTGTGCTGCTCTTTGCAGTCAAGGTCACATCCACTAGCTGGAATAATCCTCCTTTGAGCAGGGACGACCTGGTTGGTGGCACATTTGACCCTGCAGCGAGGGGATGCGCAAGCACTGCTGAGGAGGTGTGGGGGCAGGCTCATTGCAAGCGGACAGGAGCCCTCAGTCAAAAATATTATCAGCCAGGCGGGGTGGCTCACACCTATAATCCTAGCACTCTGGGAGGACGAGGAGGGAGGATCACTTGAGGTCAGGAGTTTGAGACCAGCCTGAGCAAGAATGAGACTCCGTCTCTACTAAAAATAGAAAAAATTAGCCGGGCAACTAAAAATAGAAAAAATTAGCTGGTCACAGTGACATGCACCTATAGTCCCAGCTACTGGGGAGGCTGAGGCAGGAGGATCGCTTGAGCCCAGGAGTTTGAGGTTGCTGCGAGCTAGGCTAATGCCATGGCACTCTAGCCCAGGCAAGGAAGGGAGACTGTCTTAAAAATAAGAGAGAGAGAGAGATCATTATCACCTCCATTTAACACACAAGGAAGCTGAAGTGCATTCATTTAACAAGTACATATTGAGCCTGAAGCTCTCCAGGCCTGAGAGGAGAGGTTAAATGACTTGCACAGGGTCCCCAAGCCTGTAGGTAGATCACGACCAGCTGAACTCTGCAACCCTGGGTGGTCATGTACTTCTCCTCCCTCTCCACAATGCCGATGAGAATCCCAAACCATGCATTGTACATTCGAGAATCTTCTGGTTATGTGCTTGTCTTCTTCCCTACCCAGGTCCACTCATCTTACCTCCCCCCGGGCTGGGAGCCCCAGGGGACAAGGACAGTCCTGTCCTTGTTGAGATTCCCACTGAGAAGCTGAGTGAGTGCTCAATGTCAGGGAAAGTTACTGACAAGGGTCCCCTCCTTCCCGGATGCTACACGCCAAGCCCCTGCTTCCCTGGCACCGTGGGGATGACACTGACCCCCTGCTCTCCAGCTGCCCCACTCCCCTTCCTCCAGGTCACGAATACCTAAGGCCCCTGGAAGAAGTCAGGAAGGGAAGAGGAGATACTTGGGTGGGACGGAAGACAGGAGAGGTTGAAGACACTTAGGATTAAGGCATACGAAATGCATACCTATCCAAATACAATTGTCAGTGGTTCTGGCATTTACTGTGCTAGGTGGTCCCTGAAATTAAAGTTGAGTGGAAGGGGATCAGGGCAGAGACAGGCGCAGGATCCAGATCCGGTCAAGATACTCAGGGCAGTGCTGAATGCGTCTCGGAACACTGGCATGTAGGAGCAGCATCTCATGGCTGTCTCTTTCTCCAGCCCAGCCCAGCTCTTGGCCACTCGGCTCCAGCCACACTGCCCACCTCGCATGCGTGCTCCCCCATCGGTGCCCGTCGCAACGAGGCCGTCCCTGCCCGTTCTCCTGAGTCCTGTAACTGCCCCATCCCTGCCCTCCTCATCGCCTTGCCTGGCACCACTTTCCTCTTTGCACAGCACCTCTAACTGCTAGAAACTTTATTTACCGTGTTCTTTTGCTCACTCACGTGCTCCAAACCTGCAGAATGGTACCTGCCGTGGCGGGTGCTCAATAAACAGGTTGCATTGAACTTGTCGAACCGAATTGGAAGGACCTGGATAATCTAGCTATTTCTAGTCAGGTGTGCTTTCAGAGTGTCCTGCAGAACTTGTTAAAATGCCCGGCCGGAGTCCCTTCCCTAGACCTCCCGAGTCAGCTTGAGAAGCTCAAGGCTTTGAAATTAAAACCCCCTTGTCTGCTGTGGCCCCCCACTTGGCAACAGGCTTGCCGAGGCCCCCGGAGGCCTGCTCTGTCCAAGGTCACAGCATGGTGGGGGCTCAGCCGGCAGTCCCGAGAGCCCTCTCTCGCTCTTCAGGCAGATCTGGGGCATCTCCTGGTCCTGCCTGGGGGACCCTCGGTCCAGAATGTTAGTTATCAGAGAGGGTGCCTGGTGCCATTGCTTTGCGTCCAGTTTTCTCCTAGCCCAGTGCCTTGCACATAGTTGGAACTCAATGAACGTTCATTCTTACTATTTTCTGTCGCATTCTTGGTGGGCCCAGGCCCAGTGGTCTTCATGTCATCTCTCTCCAGTGCGCCTGAGCAGGAGCAGGGCAGAAGTCAGGAACTGAAGGACGCCCCTGCCGCTTTCACTGGCCCTGAGCGTGGAAGCACTGTCCTGTGGTGGCTAGAGCATGGGCTTGGGGCCAGCAGTGTGGCCTGTGCAAGGCTCACAACCATTCCGTGTCTGTTTCCTAATCTGTAACATGGGGCTGACTCCCAGGGTGGACATGAGGACTCCACCTGATAACGTACCGGTTCAGCTCCTCCGCCTGGAACCCGAAGTTCTTCCACCTGGGCCCCAGCCCCCAGCCGCTCCCTCCTGTCCTGCCACTCCTCCCTACACACCTTCACTCCGGCCACAGTTAGTCACCGCCCTGAACAGGCCACACCGTTTCGCACCTCCACACCTTTGCACAAACCGTTCCCTCTGCCAGGAATGCCCCCTCCCTTTGTTACCCAGAGTCCCGGCATCACCTACCTCCGCAATACCCTGCTTCCTTGTCTGCCTGTTTCTGACGTGCAGCTGGGCAGCCTGGGGTAGACTCTTGGCTCTGCTATCTCACAGCTGAGTGACCTCGGGCAAAGTTGCTCCACCTATCAGCCTCAGTTTCTTCATCTGCAAAATGGAGATAATAGCAAGACCCACCTTTTAGGGGCGTTGTGAGGATGAACTGAGATAATGTAGGACCTGGCACATGGGAGGTGCTCAGAAAATGACAGCTATTATTGCTGCCCTCAGTGTTCCCATCAGCGTCTTACCCCCCGGAATCTCTGCCCTCTAAGACTGCCAAGGGCCACCCAGGCCAGCTGACTCGGGGGGAAACAGAAGGAACTTGCCTGCAATCAGCCCTTTCTGATTAATGAAGCAATTAGGAGGAGAACCATGCAGGCAATGGAAATTGAACTCACCAGGAACAGCCGTGTTCTCAGGCGAGGTCTGGGTCACAGCAGGTGAGGGAGGAAGCTGGGGACGGGGAGACACGGCAGCTGCAATAGGGGTTTGCCCACCATGTGCCAGGCCTGGATGTGTTCTGCTTCTGAGGGGAAGTGACAAGGACAGCCCTGCTCGCCCTCTGGGCCCTGGTCTTCTCATCTGCCAGGGCCTGCAATAGGCACACGATGAATGATCACCATTGTCCTCTCACAGCTTCGCAATAACCACTGGAGGACAGTTGGCTTTGGAGTCAGATAGCCCTGAGTTCAAGTCCTGCTCCATCGCTCAAGGTGTGTGACCTTGGGCGAATTGCTCAACCACTCCGTGCTTCGGTTTCGTCTGCATCTCTAACACAGGATGAGAATAGCAGCTCCTGCCTCACTGAGCTGATGTGAGGATTAAATGCCATCACGCCTTTAAGACACTGAGCGCAGTGCTCGGAAGAGGTAAGGATTCGGTAAATGCTAGTTATTATTACTCATTTCCTTATTTGGGGGCTGAGGAAATAGAAGGAAAGAGAAGTTAAGTAACTTGACCAAAGTCACCCAGTTTGTAAGTGGTGGATCTGGGATTCCACCCCTGGATCGTTTGACTCCAAAGTCAGAATTCTCTCAATTTTTCCATGTTGCCCCTTATTTTTATTGCTCTTGTTCCCTAAATCGAAGCCAGAAAAACAATTCTTAAAAAATACCCTAACTACACTGGCATTGAGTTGAAACATTTTAAATATATTTAAATCCATGAGTTCATGATAAAAAAACAAATCATCGATCACTTTTAAAGATGCTAGGGAACTAGCTCATTATTTTGAAAACTGTAAATAAAGGGGAAGAAGCGCTGATTCTGCTTTTTCTGCATAGTTGGTAAAAGTTAACTCACATTAACCAAATGGCGGAGAGAGGGAAGTTTCTTTCAGTAAAAGTCCGTCAGCTATTACGTGCAGAAGGAGTGGTGGACTATCACTGCTTGCAGCCCCCAATGAAACAGCGGAGCCAGGCATTGATCCCTGACAGCTGCTTTCATTACCTGTCACCCATGGAAGAACACAAACCACAGGTGAAGTTGTCATCCCAAATGTTGAACCTAAATCCCATCAAGCCTCTGGTAAAGGGATGTGATCAAATGCTAGGCTGTGGGACACTCTACAGAAAAAATGAGTTGGTTTCTTCAACAAATAAATTATAAGGGGGAAAAAAGAGACAAAAGGAAAACCTATAACTTAAAAGAGACCTAACAGGGCCGGGCGCGGTGGCTCACGCCTGTAATCCTAGCACTCTGGGAGGCCGAGGCGGGAGAATTGTTTGAGCTCAGGAGTTCGAGATCAGCCTGAGCAAGAGTGAGACCCCATCTCTACTAAAAATAGAAAGAAATTAGCTGGACAACTAAAAATATACATAGAAAAAAATTAGCCGGGCATGGTGGTGCATGCCTGTAGTCCCAGCTACTCAGGAGGCTGAGGCAGGAGGATTGCTTGAGCCCAGGAGTTTGAGGTTGCTGTGAGCTAGGCTGATGCCACGGCACTCTAGCCCGGGCAACAGAGTGAGACTCTGTTTCGAAAAAAAAAAAAAAAAAAGACCTAACAGACATCAAACATTTGCAGTGCAATATGTGGACTTTATATAGAGTCTGATTTCAACAAATTATTTTATAAATGAGAAAATTGGAGAATTGGAACAGAAACTGGGTATTTGAATTAAATAATTGTTAGTTTTTCAGGTATAATAATGGGAGTGTGGCTATTTTTTTTTTTAAGAAGTCCTCTTCTCTTAGAGATACATCTAAAATATTTACAGATGAGATGGTACAGTGCCTGAGACTTGCTTTAAAAGAACCCAGGGTCGTGCCAGGGCTACAGATGAAACTCAACTGGCCACTGAAGTGGGGTGATGAGTACATGGAGGTTATCACATTGTCCTCGCCACTTTTGTATATGTTTCAAATTTTCCATAATAAAAAGTAAAAGAAAAAACTGACTGACATAAAACCATTTTGTCTTTAAAACTGCATCTAGATGTTGCACCTCTTTGAGCTTCATTTCCCCAACTGCAAGTGGACTAAACTGTCCACTAACACTGAGTGCTCACTATGCACCAGGCACTGTTCTAAGCTCTTGATTTGTTTTCAGTCATTGAATCTCTGAACCACCCTGTGGGCAGGGGACTTTTTGCCCAATTTAGAGATGAGAAAACTAAGGTCTAAAGAAGTTAGTTAACTTGCCCAAGGTCATACACCACAAGTGGCAGATCTGAGATTTGAACCCGGGTGTCCTGGCTCCAGAGCCCGGGTGCTTATGCTCTATGATAGGCTACCTCTCCGTCCCACCGTCCATCCATCTGAGCCGCTCTAGCATCTTTTCTGTATTTACAGGCTCTCCCCGATCCTGCCACATCGATACCTTGCCCACTGCTGGACAAGAAGAGGCTTGCTGAGGGTGGTGCCTCTGGGAACTTGTCAGTGGGACCCCACCTCGAGAGTCAAGGTGTGTGAGGAAGGTGCTCCTGAGAGTCGCTGACCCATGACTTAAGTAAGGGTAGGGCCCAGGCTTGAAGTGGGTGCAGGCTGTGCCAGGTGGGGGTGGCTCAACGTTTCCTCCTTCCTGGGGCTACATGCATGGCCTTTACCAGCCTGGCCTGAGAGTGGGGAGACAGCCTGGGCTTCCTCCCACATGTGTGTGCTTATGGGGAAGGAGCAGTCTGGAGCTCCTAGGATGACTGCAGGCATGGGAGGAATCTGCTTCTGTGTAGGGGACAGAGAGGCAGGAGGCTAGATGCAATGACCCCGGGTGTCCTCACTGCCTGTTCCCAGTTATCTCCAGCTACCGAGAAGTGCACATGTGGTGTATAGAATTTGGCTTTCCTGCTCTCTGGGGAATTGTAACTTAAAGGATTTAAGGATTAAAATCTCCAAACACTCCAAGCCCTGGAGCCACCTAGGCAGGCCCAGTACCACCTCAGCCCGGTGCTTTGCTGTCCGGATTCTCTCCCCATCCTATCCCTCCCCTCATTCATTAATTCAGTTCATGTTTTCAAGCACTTACTCTGTGGCAGGCACTGTGCTTGGCCCTGAGGATATAAAGATGAATTATTTTTCTCAGGGTGCTCATAGTCTACCAACAGAGAAACATGAGGGTGAAAGAGAAAATACCTGTTCCACACTCCCCTCTTCCAGGAGCCTGGTCAGGCTCAGCTAAGTACCCGCTTGGAATCCCTCCCCATCTCCAGCCTGGTCTGGGTGGATCTTGCTCCAGTTTGTCACAATCCCTCTCTGTCGAGTCTCCCCCATAACCTCTCCCTGGGAGATTTCCCTCCAGAGTAGGAAGTGGGGAATGGTTCAATATAGATCAGCACGGTTCCACAGAAAGAAATATAACATGAGACACTAATGCCAGTCACATACGCAATTTCAATTGTTTTAATAGCCACATGAAAAAAGTAAAGATGGGATGTGGCAGCTCACACCTGTAATCCTAGCACTCTGGGAGGCCGAGGTGGGAGGATCACTTGAGGTCAGGAGTTCAAGACCAGCCTCAGCAAGAGTGAGACCCCGTCTCTTCTAAAAATAGAAATTAGCCAGGTGTGGTGGTGCACACCTGTAGTCCCAGCTACTTGGGAGACTAAAGCAGGAGGATCACTTGAGCCCAGGAGTTTGAGGTTGCTGTGAGCTAAGCTGACACCACGGTACTCTAACCCAGGCAACAGAGCAAAACTCTGTCTCAAAAAAAAAAAAATAAAAATAAAAAGACAGGATAAAATTAATTTAATTTAAATCAATTCATTTATTATTATTATTTTTTAGTGTCTCACTCTGTCATCTGGGCTAAAGTGCAGTGACATTATCATAGCTAACTGCAACCTCAAATTCCTGGGCTCAAGCAATCTTCCTGCTTCAGCCTCCCGAGTAGCTGGCACTACAGGCATCATGCGCCACCACACTCAGCTAATTTTTTAATTTTTTGTAGAGATGAGGTCTTGCGATGTTGCTCAGGCTGGTCTCAAACTCCTGGCCTCAAGCAATCCTACCACCTTGGCCTCCTAAAGTGCTGGGATTGTAAGCATGAGCCACTACATTTTAAAACTTGCCAGTTTTAATAACATATTTTATTTAACCCAGTATACCTAAAATCTTATCACTTCAACATGTAATCAACATAATTACAAAAAAGATGTTTTGCATTTGCTTTTCATACTGTCTTTGAAACCCATTGTGCATTTTACATTATAGCACATCTCAATTTGGAGTAGCTGAATATTAAGTGCTTGATAGCCACATGTGGCTAGTGGCTACCATATTGGATGGCACAGATCCAGATTACCCATCCTGGGATTTGGTCTGCCTTACTTAGTTTTGGAGCTGGAGACACTATTCTGTCACCTAAGAAACAGGCTCCACCCCCCTGGAAGACATTGCCTGGAAGGAGGGCTGCAGCCTTGTTCTTGCCTGGAGTCCCAGCCTGAGGTGCCAGGCAGAAGAATGTGCTGAAGATGGGCCAAGGGTGTGGCCCATTAACCACTCAGAGCTGAGGGGCTGGGACCCAGGGAGATCAAGGGTCCCGCCTGCCTGTGGGCTCCATCACCCTGACGTGGGTACCTAAACGGCCCGCGAACACCACACCCTCGCTCTGCTGTGTCCTGCATTCGGAATGCCTTTCCACCCCTTCCTTCAGCTGCATCTGCCAAATGCTACCGTTCAAAATGCTTAAACTACAAAATTCAGTGAACAAAGAAGCCAGTGTAACAGAGAAAAGACCAGAAGAAAACACACCTATATTTCAACCACGGTTTTCTCTGGGTTTTGGAACTAGGTAACTATTCTCTTCTTTTTACTTTTCTACATTTTCTTTAAAATGTTTATATTATGAGCATGCATTCATTACTTATATAATTGGAAAAAATAATCTGTTTAATATACATTTTAAAAAATCCTACCTGGTCTTCAAAGACCCATTAGAATGCCACACGTCCCCAGGGCTTCCGGCCTCCATCTGCATCACTTGCCTGTGTTGAGGTTCTTCCCACACAGCCTGCTGGCCCTGGGTTCAACAGTTTAACGTGGGCCTGTCTTATCTTCTCCGCAGCATCTTGGGGATGGGGCCTGGCAGTGTCAGCCACCCAGTGGGGGCTCTGTGCGTTGTGGATGGGAGACTAAGGCTGGACGCCTCAGGGCTCTGCAGAGTCTCCCCCCATGCCCCCCCACCCCCCGCCACTGTTCCTTCTTGGTGACCCAGTCAAGTGACTTTCTTCCCCCACTTCCTCCCCCAATATCCAAAATCACAAAACCTTCAAGCCAGAGGACCCCTTGAGAGGTCACATTGTCCAGTCCCCACGACTCTCTGTCCTCCCTCTCCTCTTCCCTCCCAGCCTCAGCTTAAGTTGTCTGCTTAGTCCATCAGGCCAGCCTGGGTAGGTGTGGGCATGACCCTAACCCTAACCCTAACCCCAGAGACACAGGCCCAGGTCACTTGCCCTCAATTCTGACTTCATTCCCTGCTATGAGGGCACAGTTTGTTCCCTTCCTTTCTTTCTGGGCTCCCTGCAGCCCCCTGGTGCGACAGTCTGTAGGTTGGGTGTGAGTGTGCAGTTGGAGCAGCCCATGCATGGCTGTCAGGGCTTTGGCAGTGGCCTTGTTCGGAAATGGGACCGTGGGCTGGCTCATGCTCTGTCCTCTCTCCAGAAAAAGCTTGCAGATCTATCTCACCCCAGAGATTGTCAGCTGTTCTGAGGAAAGGTCTTTTTTTGAAAATGCAGCTGATCAAACACTTGCAACAGGCCCGGGGACATCTCCAGATCTCCCTGTCCCAGGTGCTGCAGAGAACGGGCTTCCCAGCCTTGACTACACAGAAACCACTGAAATATTTACGAGGCTCCTGCCTTGTGAAACAGAGCTTTCGGCTCAGGAGAAAGGGAAGGGATGTGGCACTTGTTAAGTACCTGCCACGTGTCACACTGTGCAGGGAGTTTCCTGGCTCAGTGAGGGAACTGCCATTAACCCCATTTAACTGCTGGGACGCTGAGGCCCTGAGGTGGACGGCATGGTGGCTACAGGGGCTGGGAGGCTGGCGCCATCACCCGCCAATTGTAGGAGACCTTGGGCAGCTTCCTTAACCTGAGTCTCCATTTCCTTGTCTGTAAAATGGAGATTATAAGGGGACCTACCACTGTTGTGAGGACTACACAAAATAACCCACATAGCACACTGAGCAGTGCCTAGCTCACGTTAAATGCTCAACTTTATCCTTATCGGCCCAGTCACCTCGCACAGCTGGAAAGCGAAGGGGCTTTGCCCACTACCAACGGCAACCCTCCAAGAACTCGCCAGACCCTCCTCTGTCTACCTCCTGTCCAGTCACCCAGCCGCTCAAACCAGAAACCTCTCCTTCTCTCTCATGGTCTTCACTGAATCCCGGCCATCTCCCCCTTAAATAACTCCTGAATCTGTGACTTTCTTCCATCTTTACTGCCCAACTTGGCCCCGAGTCACTGTCACCTCTGCTGATGGCAGTGATGGTATCCTCTGTCTTTTCTATGTCCTGCAGCCAGAGGGGACTTTTAAAATTGCAAATCTGAGCGGGTCACCTCCCCTCTTCACTCCCCTGACCCCATAACTTCCCAAAGTCCTTCCCAGGTGGCCTATGGTCCCAGCCTGTTCCCATCCCAGAGCCTTTGCACGGGCTCCCTCTGCTTAGAACACTTCCCCTCACCACCTGCGCCGGCCTTGGGGCTCCCACAGGCCTCCCCTCTTCTGTCTGAGTGACTGCCCTGTTTCTCGCCCTTCTGGCAGCTTGGCTTTTGCTCCAGGGCCCCTCCCACCGTGATTGTGCGTTCAGTGTGGCTACGTATTCATGTCTGCTCCCCTGGGCTGCTCGTTAGCTCCCGGAGAGCAGGACGGGGTCTCCTACTCACTCCCAGCTCCCAGCTCCCCGCGTGGCACTCGGCTGTGCTCAGCACACTTTGTTCAAAGAGTGAGTGCAGGTTCCCGCCCAAGCGGGGAGGAGCGACCCACAGAGCCGATAGACCAAACTACACTGAAAAATGGCCTTGCTGTGTGGGCCAGGCACAGCCCGCCTCCCAGGGGCACAGCAGGAAGGGCTGAGGAGCCCTGGCCAGGGGAGGGGAGTGGACACAGCACTGACACTTGCTCATCCCTTCCCAGTGACCCAGTCCAGCAGTGCTCGGTCAGTTACGGATGGCCTGTACCGTTGAGGTCACGCGCAAGACCTGGCATGGCAAGGGCTCTGGCCCCTCTGGCGCTGCCTGGCTCGCCACTGTTCCCAGGTCTCTTTTTCCCATCACTCCTTCCTTGGCCTAGAACCATCCTTCCATGTTATTCCATGTTATTCCTCTGGGGATGATTTGCCACCCACCTGAACGCTTACCCAAAGAGAAGAATTTCTAACGGTGGAATTTTGAGCCTGGTGTAGTCTCGGCCAAGGGCAGAGGGCCGGGAACCCCACTTCTTGGGCAGTTGCCTCCTGTTCCTGTGAATACAGCTGCTTTGCCTGGATCAGCCTCCAGCCTCACGCTGGGCGAGGCCATCTTCTTCCTGGGATTAAGCACAAAGTTGGTGCCTCATGTTTTCCTTTCTCCAGGCCTTTATTTTTGTGTCATTCTGGTCCCCTGGAGTGCCTCCTTCTCTTCTCTGCCACCGCAGTTTCTGTCTGTTGAATCCTACTCTTTTCTCCAAGATGCAGCTCACAAGCCACCCCTCTCTCCCACCAATCCTTTCTGATCTCCCAACCAGATATAACCTCTCCTTTTTCCGAATCCCCCAAAAGCACAGCCCTGATAATCATCAGTCATGTGCGGCTTTGTCTGTGGGATACTGGGTGATGAACAGCTGTCTCTGCTATACTTGACATTCTAAAGTTTCATGGTTCTTTGTAGCATGTAATACAAGTTGGTTCTGGTCATAAGCTTCTGAACAGTGATGAAGATGGTGCTGTTTGGCACACAGTAGGTGCGTTAGAATGCGGGTTTCTTGAGGGCACGGATGGTGTTCCACCTCTTTGTCTCCCAGCACCTAGCATGGTGTCCGCACATAGTGAGTTCTCGGTAAATGGTTCTGAATGGATGTTCACAGCAATAGCTCTAACTTGTCAGGCCTACCACATGCTGGGCACTGTGCTGAGCCCTGTCCATATGTTCTCTCATTGAGTGCTCACAGTCAGTCACTCTCTGAGACAAGCACTAATAGTCTCCACTAGGAAGTAAGCCCCATAGGGCAGGGGTTTGTGTCTATAGTGGTTAATATACACATTAATGCTTGACATGTAATAGGCCCTCCTAAATATTGGTTGAATAAATGAATTAATTAATGAATATTTCTTTTACAGATGAGGAAACTGAAGCTCTGAAAGGTTTAACGACTTGCCTAACATCAGTCATCCAGGAACTGGAAGAGTCAGAATTTGCACTCCAATTGACCCGATTCCAAAGCCTGCATTCTTCGCTGCTGAACTCTCCCAGGTGCAAGGAATTGGGGGACGGCGCAGCAAGGCTCGAGATACACAGCCTGTGCCTTTAAGGAACTTTCCACCTGGTGGAGAGCAGAAACACACACACACAGCAGCACATGTGATGGTAACAGGACCCGGGCCCACCCCAGGCATTAGGCACAGCAGGTGCAGACACAAGACCCAGGGGAGAGAATCGACTGCTCAGGGGCCTCCTGCAAGTGAGTGGGTAAGCCTGGACTCGAACACCAGTTTCCTGAAAATTCTGTTTTTTTCCATTCATCTAATCTGCAGAGGACCTGACCCAGGCCTACTGAGGAGAGAAATGATGCTGCTGAGAGCTTGCGGAAGGCGAGGCTGGGCTGAGGAGCCTGGAAACCGACTCTCCGGCACTCAGCAAAGGGCTGCTGCAGCCTCAGCTCCCAGCAAAGCCCAGGCGGGAGCAGGCAGAAGGGGGAGAGAAAGGAAGAGGGAGGGACAGGAATGTGGTTTCACATCTTACCCAGCAATTCCTGCAGCTGGGAAGGATGTCGATGCTTGCCAAAGGCTTTGGCTTATGTCCTGTGTTTTGGAGACTGTATCTGGGGAGGCACAGTGGGAAATGGGCAGGGAGGCAGGGACAGAAACCCCAGCACAGAGGGGTTGTGCAACCAGGCTGCAGGTGATCAGTACAGGTGTGCTAAGTTCTTTGCTGTAGGGCCTCTGGGGCTTGGGGGCCTGCCATGGCTGAGGCCCTGGTATACCTGGGAGGGAGCAGCCTGATGCCTGAGCTCACCCGGCCCACCCAGAGAAACCTGCCTACTGTGAGTGACCTGGACTCCAGGCCCTGCCTCTGCCTCCTCCATCACTGGCCTCAAAAGCACAGGTTCTCTCTTTACTGCGAGGGGGGAGACAGAGCAGTGCAGGCTGGCATGTGGGTCCCTGCGTGCGTGGGCTATCAGTGAGGATCTGGGGACAGGTGCCTGGAGGCTCTGATTCTGCCTACCTAGGAAACCTGAGAACCTTCCAATTCCTCCCCAGCTCCCAACCTAACTGTTGACACTGAGCTGATGGTCCCTGAGCTGAGGTCAAATGCACCCTTTCGCCCTGGCTTGTCCCCCAACATGTTGTGTAACCTTGGGTTAGTCACTCAACCTCTTTGGCCCTGTGTTTCCACGTCTGTAAAATGAGAAGTTGCCTCTGTCCACACCTTTGGTCCCCTCCCCTCCCCTCCCTGGCACTTGCCCCAAACAGAGCTGGCTGGCAACCAGAGCAGAACATGGAGTGGGATGGGCCGCTGTGCCACTCTTCCAGCCAGGGAGTCCCAAACCCCTGTGGCCAGCCCAGTCCGGGGACACCAACTGCTCAACTCTGTGGTTCCAGGGCTGGGCTCCTGTGCAGGAAGGGACATGGTCCTCCCCCAGAACACAGTGCATGGTGCCTCCTGGGGCTGTACATGGAAGAGGCCCTGCCTGGCACCAGGAGCCTCTAGCTGACTGCCCACAGGACATCTCCACCTACACATCCCACAGGCCCCTCGTACTCAACTTGATCACACCTGAGTACATTAGCTCCTTCCTCCCTTTTTGTGCTGGCACCATTCTGTCAGGGACTCCACGGCCAACTCTGTCCCTTCTGATGCCCCTTCTCCCTTTGTCCCACATCTAGCCTCTTCTAGTCCTGTCAGTCCTGTCCCAAACTGTCCCTTCTCTCCATCTTTTCTGCCTCCAGATCACTTGTCTTTTTTTTTTTTTTGAGATGGGGTCTTGCTATGTTGCCCAGGCTGGTCTCAAACTCCTGGCCTCAAGTGATCCTCCTGCCTCAGCCTCCTGAGTAGCTGGGATTACTGTACTCAGCAGTAATCTGGCTTGTCTTATTTTTAAATTATGAAACAGGAATAGAGCATTTGTTATATGCCTGGTTCTGTTCTAAGTGCTTTATAAATCCTAACTCCCTTAGTTCTCACAACTTTCAGTTTACAGATGAGGAAACTGAGTTATAGAGAAGTTAAGCACCCTGCCCAGGGCCAGGAGTGGGGCCCAGGCAGCCTGCTCGGGAGCCGCACGGAGCCTCTGTCACAAGGCTGTCAGGAAGTCTCCATGCTTGTCCCTGCACTTTCACTCTCTTCCTCTCTTGAGCCCTCCCACACGCTGCTCACAGACCAAACTTTCCTTCTTATTTGAGAAAATACTATAATAACAAAAATTACTGCAGCAGGTAGGTCTCTCTGAAGCACGGCTCTGAACATATCATTCCCCTTACTGTCCCCCAGCCGTCCTGTCCACACCTGCGCCCCCACCCCACCCCACCACGGCCCATCCCCTTCCTGCACGGGGCTGAGTCTGAATGAACCTCATCCTCCTCAAAGAACGGCTCCTACTGTGGTGTGTCACACAGAGACAGGCATGGCAGACATGATGAACAAGTGAAACTGAGCCGCCTCATGGCGATGGAAATTAACTATTTCATTAAACAATACTGCAGAACGCTTGGCTAACACAATAGCTAACACCGAGAGCTTATTATGTGCTGGGCTCTGCGTTGAATACTTTACACGCATTATCATTTAATCCTCCCTACAACCCTATAAAGTTCATACTATTCCCCATTTTACAAATGAGGAAACTGAGGCTCTGGGAGGGGAGTTCACACGCCCAGAGTCATACAGCCTTTTAGTAGAGGAGCTGGGACCCGGGTCAAGGCTGCTTGCGTCTATGGCCTGTGTTTCTGACACCATGCTTACCTGCCTCCAGATGCCAGGACAGTGTACACAAATATTTCAATATCTGGGTGATGTCCAAAGACCACCTAATGGGGACATATATGTGATGTCAAGGTAATAGAGTCCAACATCTGAGAAACATCATAGCACTGACAATGTCAAAATGTCTGAGGCATATAAGGATTTTGTATAATGCTGTACTTTACACATCCAAATATTTGTCAACCTACCATAGTACCAGGTGCTATTTTAACCCACAGGTGTAGAGCAATGACAAAACACCCCCAAACTCCTCCGCTTCTGTAGCTGACATTCTAGTGGCGGCGGGGGTTGGAGGGGAGAGAGAGAGGTAAACAAGAAATATATATCAGAGATGACAGATGCCGTGAAAAAAAATAAAGCTGGGTCAGGAAAAAGGAACTGTCCACTGTGCTGGGGGGGGGGTATGTCAGTGGCATTGCTACTTTGTATAAGATCAAGAAGACCTGCCTTATAAGTGACAACTGAGCAGAGCAGTGAATAAGTGAGCGAGTGAGCCGTGCAGGGATCTGTAGATACTCCAAGAAGAAGACACAGCACGTGCAAAGGCCCTGCGCTAAGAGCATGCTTGGCCCCATGAAGGTACAGCCAGGAGGCCTGTGTGGCTGGAGCAGAGCAAATAGGGAGAGAGGGAACAGAAGAATTCCCAAACATAAAAATCTGAGGCCCACAGAAAGGCTCTGCATAATGCCACAGGTCTGGGAAATATTAATAGCTACAATGTATTGAGTGCATTCCACATGCCTGGCACTGCACTCAGTCCTGCTGACACAAAAACTGCTCCAGACAGGATCCTTAGGGTCTAAGAGGGAGATAGACAAAGAAACTTCACAGTGCCATGTGACAGGTGCTACACCTCAGTGTACACCACAGAAGAGGAGCATCTAACCCCGACAAGGGAGCAAGAGGGCTTCCTGGAGGAGGTGGCACTTGAGCGGTCAAACAGGAGAAGAAAACACCTCCAGAACGCGGATGGGGAGAGGGAGGGTAGGCCAGAACTCAGAACGGTGGGGCAGAGCTTCAGCAGTGGTGCTGGGGGCCAGGGGCCAGCTCGCTAGAGGAAGGGCTCCTGCCTGCAGGGGCTGAGAGCCTCTGGACACAGAGGCCCAGGCTCGAGTAGTGTGTGGGAAACTGGTGTGGGCAAAGGGCAAGAAGAATTGGAACAAAGGCTGCGCGCGGTGGCTCACACCTGTAATCCTAGCACTCTGAGAGGCTGAGGCGGGAGGATCTCTTGAGCTCAGGAGTTGGAGACCGGCCTGAGCAAAAGCTAGACCCTGTCTCTACAAAAACTAGAAAAATTAGCCAGGCGTGGTGGCGCGTGCCTGTAGTCCCAGCTACTTGGGAGGCCAAGGCAGGAGGATAACTTGAGCCCAGGAGTTTGAGGTTGCTGTGAGTTATGCTGACATCACTGCACTCTAGCCCAGGCGACAGAGCAAGACTCTTGTCTCCAAAAAAAAAAAAAGAATTGGAATAAAGACTGTGATAATTTACCTGCCTACGTAAGGCCCTGTTTTCTCTCTGGTCTTTAGGTGAGTCTAGCTGGGAGACGACGGGGAAGCAGAAGGTAAGGGGCCACCCACACCTGCCCTAGGTCTTTGTTTTTCATCCCATCCTAGGAGGTTCAGATGCTCCTTTTAGGCAGATCTCTGAGCCCTCGCTCTGGGGCGGCCTAAGACATTCTGATAGGAGACTCCTCAGTTAATAATAACAACTTCAATACATGCAGCACTTGGGGTCTTCAACGTGCATTCACTGCCATAACCTGTGTCTTACAGTCAGACTGGTATGAACAGTGCTTGGGTCTTATCCTCTTTTTCATAGGAGATGCTGCAGCTCAGAGAGGTTATGGGCCTTGCCAAGGTCACACAGCCAGTGGGTGACTAAATTGGGACCTGAGCCCAGCTCTTGAGATTGCAAACCCCACAGTGACACTGTGGCAGCTGCAGAAAATGGGGCCTGGGGATGCCTGAGCCCCAAGGACAAGGCTGGGAAAGGGAGTGGAACCAGCTCTGGAATGGGGGACAGGTGGAGACAAGGGTGATGGAGGCTGAGAGTGGAGGCAGGAAAAGAGCAGAGCAGGGAGTTGAAGAGGCTTTGAGACAGAACTGGAGGTGTCTCCAGAAAGATCTCCTTAAATGAACAAAGCAGGAGCTGCATCCTCCCAACACCTGTCTCTGTGAGACAAGGAGGGGGGCCTATTGTTCCCATTTCACAGATGAGAAAGGGGAGGCAAGGAGAGGTGGCTACTCAGCTTGTCCAAGGCCCATAGGAACTATGGGCCCAGGGGCCCTGTTAGAAGCGGTCATGGTAGCATGACGTCGTGGACTTTTCCCATTCTACAGGGGATGATGAAATAGGAGGTGTTGGAGATGGAGACAGAAATCAGGGCCGCATCCAAAGAGAAAGGCGGAAGGCAGAGAGGCCCTACTGGAGCCTGTCGGTGGGCAGAGATGGTGGAGAGATGGTGGAGCAATAAGGCCGGCCACTCAGCTCCGGTTACAGCAGGCAGCATCAGCTGGTCGGTGTCACAGAGTTCCCGCGCCCCTCCCCCACCCCTGCGGACCCATCCACTTGGGCTGCTCCGCAGCGCGACGCTCTGGAGTCCTGGGGGAGGGGGTGAGGACCAGGTTGGGGGGAAGGGGGCGGTGCGGGCCTCCTCCCCCTCGGCTCGCGAATCCGCAGCGTCCTCCGCAGCATCCTCCAGGCCCGGCCCCTTCTCCCCCCGCGCGCGGATGGTACGCTCCGGTCCGCCTGGCCCGGCTGCGGTGGATGTTGCTAGAACCCACGCGGAGGAGGGAAGAGACACAGGCAGGCTGCGGTGACCCAAGCAGCCGCCCCTGCCTCAGGGACCCGTTCCACGAGAGACAGACGGCACCATGACCCAGGGCAAGGTACGGCATCTCCCCGCCTGCACCATCCTCCATCCTCTGGCTCCCCGGCTCCCCGTCATCCTAAGCAAGCTCTCTGGACCACTGTAAGCATCCTCCTCTGGCTCTACCGCGAAGGTCCTCTGTGGTCCTTGCTGGAGTCAGAGGACCAAAAGGCCCACTTCAAGGAATGGACTCGTCATCTTCCAGCCCAGGGGCTCTCCTTTCCCCCCACCCCCGATCTCCCTTCCACCCTGCGTTTTGGCATCACAAGACTCTTCACAGGCGCCCCGGACCCCTTGTGTGAGCCTGGGTGTCTGGTGTGACTGTGTGTACGTGTGTGTGTGTGTGTGTGTGTGTGTGTGTATGCCAGGGCGAGCCCTGAGGGGCAGTGTCTATAGGGCACCCCACTCTGGTCCAACGCTCCAATCCCAAACCCAACCACTTTATGTTCATCTTTTGCACCCCCTACAAACCCTCCTTCATTATTCCTCATCTGCATATCTGGATATATCCTCTATGGTTGGGGGTTACTATGGCAACCCTGCATTAAGATGCTCTAATTTTTGTTTTGGCTTTGGCCAGGCATGGGACTGAATGAGCCTGGATAAAACATCTCCATTTTTTTCCAGTTTTAGGCCTGAATTGCAGGGGAGGGGGCTGGGCAGAGACTTGGCTGGCCTAGTAGGGTTATGTAACATCAATAGCCTGTGGAATTATACAACCACTAGGGCCTGGGGCAAAATGGGGGGGGGTCCTCTGGCCCTCTGTTTGGGGGTGCTAAGGATTGCGCAGAGCAAACAGAAGAAGGACCTCCCCCATACTCCCCCTTCTCGCTGAGCTGAGCCTCAGAGCCAATGGCATCCTTCCTTGGGCCCTTGGACCCTCCTTTCCTTGTTTTTAAGCTCTTCAGGCCTCAAAATGATGTCATTGGGTGATACCACCTCCTGCCATTTGTCAGACGTCACTTGGGAATGCCATATGTGTGGAGGTTGGGGAGATAGGGCCCAGGACGCTCTGGGGGGCTGAATGGCAGGGTGGGTGCTGACATGGATTTTCCTGGGCATGATCCTTCCAATCTCAGTGATGAGACGAAGGGCTCGGGCAGTGGGAGGGAAGCATCCCCACAGGCCTGGGTGCTGAGTCCCCTCCACCAGGAGGCCTGGGCAGTGTCCAACATGGAGAGCACCCCTCTGCTGGGCCTCTCCTTCCACTCCCCACCCTCCACCCACCAGTCACTTCGCTGACTGCTCCCTGTCCTGGGTGAATGCTCAATCCCTGCCTCCTCTGTCCCTTGCCCCCGACTCACTCACTGGCTTTCTGGGGCATGGGAAAGACTCCTCCAGTCCAATGGTCCTGGGCCCCAGATAGGAACGAGACATCTTCTGGTGCTTGCCCATCTCCGGGCTGCCTCAGCTAGACTCCCCCTGCAAAGAAGGAACCCTGCAGCCTTCCTCAGCGGCCCCTCAGGTCAACACATTCTCTAGGGAACCAGACCTAAATCCTATTTTCCGAGGTCCAGTCCCTTTGTTGCTGTTTCAGTTTTCACACCATTCCCTCCACCCCAATCCTTCCTTCTCTGGCTATATCATTCAGCCCTCCCAGCTCACATCCTCTCACCAGAGCTAAACGTGTACACAGGGGGGTGGGGAGGGGCCGGGGCATACCTGAGAGTAATTGGACTTGAGTTTTCAACCTGCCTCGGGCACATTTCCCTCAGAGCCTCAGTTTCCTCAACTGTTCAGTGAAGGAAGGGACCAAACTTGATGTCTTCTGAGGTCCCTTTCCCCAAGGATGTTCTGTAATTCTATTCTGGTTTTGGGGAGAGGCTGAGGTTCCAACAGGATGAGGCCAGACCGCCAGGAACCTCTTGCCTTCCTCCATGCTGCAGGCCCCCTACTTTTCTCCCTCTCCTCCCTCCTTCCTGTTGTCCTTCTCTCCCCCACCTCCATTCTCCTTATGTCATTCCCAGTGGATGGTGCCTAGGCCCTGCAGTCCCGTGGGCCACGAGTAGCTCTTGGATGACTCACTCTTCCTCTCTGATCCTCACTCTAAAACAGGGGTCAAGGCTGGGCACGGTGGCTCACGGTGGCTCATGGTGGCTGTAATCCTCAGCCTCTGGGAGGCCAAGGCAGGAGGATCACTTGAGGTCAGGAGTTCGAGACCAGCCTGAGCAAGAGTGAGACCTCGTCTCTACTGAAAAAAATAAAAAGAAATTAGCTGGACAACTAAAAATATATAGAAAAAATTAGCCAGCCATGGCGGCACATGCCTGTAGTCGCAGCTACTCGGGAGGCTGAGGCAGAAGGATTGCTCGAGCCCAGGAGTTTGAGGTTGCTGTGAGCTAGGCTGATGCCATGGCACTCTAGCCCAGGCGACAGAGCGAGACTCTGTCTCCAAAAAAATAAATAAATAAAACAGGGGTCAAAACATAACTAGCAAGTGGTAGGAAGATTAAATGAAAGAGCCTTTCATTCAATAATATTTTTGAGGGTCTACTATGTGCCAGGCCCTTCCCTGGGCCCCAGGGAAATAGTGGAACCAGAGAGGCCCCAGCCCTGTCCCAGGGACAGTAACAACCAGTAGTGAGCACTTAAGAACTTTCTCCTTCCTTGGTTCTTACCCCAGCTCCACTGTGTGCCCCTGGCTAGCCCGCACCCTCCTGGAGCCCGGTTCTCCTGTTTATAAAATAGGGAAATTTTTGTCTGCATTCCTGCCCCTCCTAGTGCAGGTGACAAAGGACCATGGAAGTTGCAGGAATTGAGGAGCCGGTGAGGAGGAGTTGGAAGGCTCCCTTTCCCTGGTGACCGTCTCTCTGCCTCTACTCCACAGCTCTCAGTGGCTAACAAGGCCCCCGGGACCGGGGGGCAGCAGGTGAATGGCGAGAAGAAGGAGACTCCGGCAGTGCCCTCGGCCCCACCCTCCTATGAGGAGGCCACCTCTGGGGAGGGGCTGAAGGCGGGGGCCTTCCCCCCGGCCCCCACGGCTATGCCTCTCCACCCAAGCTGGGCCTATGTGGACCCCAGTAAGTCTCTCAGCCCCTGCAAGCTGGGGCATCAGGGGAGTGGTGGACCCAGATGGAAAATCTGGGTAGAAGGAAGTTGCCCAGAAAGAGATGCGCTGTGTGGTTGTTTTATGAGGCTGTGTTGTCGAACGCTTAGGATTTAGCGGACTGTTTTGAAGGAAGGTCAAAGATGACTGCACGAAAAGGGTAAGAGATACAGTGTCTGCAGTCAGGGTGCTCCCAGGTAGGGAAGAGGGGATTTTTTTCAAGTCAAGTGCTAGGGCCAATGGAGGGGACAGATGGGGGAGAAAAGCCAGGGGCTATTCTAGAAAGGCCCTCCTAGAAGAAAGAGATGTGGAGAAGAGTGGGGAAGACATTAGAGTGGATCGAGGAAGGGTCAGGGTGAGGCTACCACTGGCCACGGCCTTCTCCGGGCCTGACCCCCTGTGAGTAGGGGGTGCACTGTTTACACAGCGGCTGTTCTGAAGCCTTGGTGGGGACAGGTCCCCGTGGAGGCCCCGGGGTTGTCTGGGGATCCACCTCACTGATCACTCCTCCTATCTCTTTTCCCTTTTGCCAAGCCTTTGCTGGGGAAAGAGGGCACATGTGGGGAAGGCGTGTGGATACCAGCCTCAGTGTCCCCTGCAACCAGGCACACTCACCCGGGCTGATGCCAGTTTCTTGCGCACTAAGGATGGCAGCCGGTGGGAGCTCCTCTGTTGGGTTGAACAGCCTATGGGAGCTTTGCCTCAGGGCTGGGAATGTACAGCTTCCCACAAGTCCCTCTAGCCTCCCCCAGCAGCCCCTCCCCCTCCTCCACTTTATTACCCCACCCCCAGCAGAATTCTAGAAGGGTTCTCCAGGACGATGCCCCAGACAGAGCCTCTGCTCACAGGGAGTGGCCACCATGGTCCACACCTCCCGCCACAAATCCCCTGGACCCAGAGCCCAGAGGACTCATCACACCGTGACCTACTGGAAGGTCGATCCAGGTCTGATGGTTGTGGACCCCTCTTGCTGCCCTGCACACACACAGGACCGCTTTCCCTCTCTCCCCTCTGTGGCCTGGCCACTGGGCATTGGCAGGGGATGTAAACAGAACATGAAAGAGAAGGTTTGGGTGAGAGGGTAAGGGTCTCTAGGTTCCAGGTTTGCAACAGGTCCCCCTCTCTTCCCTGTCCTCACTTCCCATATTTTGGTTACCAGAACTGGTGCCTTAAGGAACGTTTTCCAAGGAACTGTCGAGGCAGGGTGGCAGCTCCTTTCAGTCAGCAGGTGACAGACTAACTTTACCAAGTGTGCGCCAGGCACAGTGTCTGGCTCCGAGCATATTCTAGGGGATGCTTGATCTGCAAGACCTGCTGGAATCTCTGCCTCCAGAGAGCTGACTGTGTAGACAAGTGAATGGATGACTACTACACGGTGACACAGAGGCAGTGACAGAGGCCCAGGCACCTCACCTAACCTGCCTGACAGGGAGGATTTCTGGAGGAAGGGGTATCCACACTGAGTCCCGAAGGATGGGCGTGAGTCAGCCTGGTGAAGAGACAGGGAAATAAGTGTTTAAAGCTGGAAGAATAGAGTGTGCAGGGGCCTAGAGGCAAGCGAGCACACGGCTGAAAAAACACACCCAGGCTGAGAAAAGTGGGGATGTGCAGCGGAGCTGGGGGGTTCTGCTCGCAGAAGCTGTGGGGCTTTGTTAAGGAACTTGAACTAGAATGAAGGGCAGTGGGGAGCCATCGAAGAGCTCAATGCCATGGCCAACATTGAAAGACCAAGACAGAGGCTATTGCTGGGGGGGCGGGGAGGTCATGGAGACCTGGTGGGGAACAGAGTGGACACATTTGAGGACTTGGAAATGGCCCCGAAGAGGGACACAAGTTGTTATATGAGGCAGTGTTGTCAAAGGCTTAGGATTTGGAGGGCAGTTCTGAGAATGGCTGTCCGTCTGTGATCCTAAACCACAAGGGAGCCGGAGTGTCCAGGCAGAGGGTAGGAGTATGGTAGGGGAGCGCCACATTTCTATGGCATAGCTTGGCCCCCGGGGAACCCCAGCAGGCGTGGAGGGAAAGGGAAGGGAGATGGCAGTTCATTCCCAGGACCCAGGCAGGACAAGCAAAAAGTGACGAGGGAGAGAGATCTGGGGGTGGGCTGGACTGGGCCGGGGTGTGGTGTGTGACAATGGGGCTGGAGAGAAAGACTTCAGCAGGTCCAGACAGCCAGGCTGACAAAAAGGCAGCTCTGAGCAGGTGGCCATGGGGGCAGCATTTCTATGGATGAGGGGCCCTCATGTCCTCCCCCGGCCTTCCAGGCGGCAACTCTGGCTATGACAATGGTTTCCCCGCCGGAGACCATGAGCTCTTCACCACCTTCAGCTGGGACGATCAGAAAGTTCGGCGAGTCTTCATCAGAAAGGTAACTGCCTCTCCACGGCTCTCTGGGACTGGGGACTCAGTGGGGGGAGTCCTGGAGAGGCCCCGGCCCAGCCCTCTCCCTGTGAAGCCATCCTTCGGCTTCCCTGGTGATCCCCGCCAACAGCCCATAGTGGGGATGGCTCCCAGGTTTCACTCCAGCGCCCCCTGCCACAGCTAACCACATCGTCTCCTCTGCCCCATGGATGCCGTGGGCCCCTTCTCCTGTGGCTCTGGGCTCTGGAGCATCTTCACTCTCCTTTCGCCTTGTCCTGGGTCCATTCCAAAGACCCCTAAAAAGGAGGGTGGCATGCACAGGATGCAGGTCTGGAGAGTCGACTGGGTCACTAGGGGCCTGGGGTCAAACAGGGCTCCCCAGGCTGAGTGGCCCCCTCCTACCCCCAGGTCTATACCATCCTGCTGATCCAGCTGCTGATGACTCTGAGCATTGTGGCTCTCTTTACCTTCTGGTGAGTTGGCACCTTCCGGGGTGGCTGTGGCCAGGCCTAGGGCAGGGGAACCCACGAGCGGACCTCTCCTGGAATGTTTGCCTGGAGGGATTTGTGCGGGGTGGTGGACCTCCCCGTGCTGGGGAGGAACCTTAGAGAGTGTGTAGGGTGAGGAGTCCTCTGTCCAGTGTGTGGCAGGCCCGGTGTGCCTTCTGGGTCTGCAGGTATCTGTGTGGCAGTCATTCCTGTCCAGTCCACTAGCTGCACCCCCCAGCCACCCCAGGTCTCAGCTTGGGACTCCCCGAACCTGCAGGGGCTGCCTCCCTTCTTCTCCCTCTCGAGTCCTATGAACTGTGTGGGGCAGAGCAGATTTGAAACAGAAATAAAGACCTGGGGTAAATTCTGACTCTCTCTCTCCCTTCTCTGCAGTGACATCGTCAAACACTATGTCCAGGCCAACCCAGGCTGGTACTGGGCATCCTAGTGAGTATACCCCAGTCCCCCAGGCCCCTTCCCAGAGAGGCTTAGTGGCAGGAAGAGGGTGTCTCTGTTGATAGACCCCAAGCCCGTGGCTTCCCCCTACCCCATGGGGACTGTCCTCACAGATCCCCCTCCAGCCCTGCCCCATTCTGCTGGCTTCAGAGCATGGCCAGAAGGTCCTTTTTGGGGTGTTTAGATCTGATGGGGCAGAGAAGGGATGGGGGGTGTTCTGGTGCCTGCACAAGTTGGGAAGGGTGGGGTGGGGGCCATGGCTGGAGAGACCGAGACCTTGGCCCTAAGGGAAAGGGGGGCTGGAACACCTTGACCCATATTAATGATAATGTTGCTACTCTTATTAACTTTGTTGTTATTAATGCTTACAAATCGTAATAGCTACCACTTAAAGAGTGCCTAGGGCCAGGCGCGGTGGCTCACGCCTGGCCTGTAATCCTAGCTCTCTGGGAGGCTGAGGCGGGCGGATTGTTTCGGCTCAGGAGTTCGAAACCAGCCTGAGCAAGAGCGAGACCCCGTCTCTACTAAAAATAGAAAGAAATTAATTGGACGACTAAAAATATGTAGAAAAAAATTAGCTGGGCATGGTGGCGCATGCCTGTAGTCCCAGCTACCTGGGAGGCTGAGGCAGGAGGATCGCTTGAGCCCAGGAGTTTGAGGTTGCTGTGAGCTAGGATGACGCCACGGCACTCTAGCCTGGGCAACACAGTGAGACTCTGTCTCAAAAAAAAAAAAGAAAAAAAAAAAAAGAGTGCCTAATAAGAGCTGGGCATTGTTCTCTGTGCTTGAGGTACAGTATTGCATTCTATCCTCAAATCTACTGCCTCTGATTACCTTCAAAAACTAAGGTTCAGAGAGGTTGAATAATTTGCCCAAGGTCACACAGCTAGGCAGTGGTAGAGCTGGATTCAAACCCAGAATTCAGGTTAAGGCTTGTGCTCTTAATCCCTCTGCTTGGCAGCCTCCCTTCAGCCCTCAAGCCACTTGGCTCCTGCTTGTCGTAAACTCTTTAAGGAACGTGGCAGGTAACTTGAGAGAAGTTTGGAGGTGTAGGTAGAACCCCTTTTCTGGGTAATTAAGGAGTCATTCTGGATAATTCCAGGCCAGAACCACCCCAAGAATCAAAGCAGAACTGCTCTCGATGTAGTCTACTTCAGCACCCACTGTGAGCCCAGCCCTGTACTGGGGCTGCTGAGGGAGGCCCCTGCAGGGGAAGACAGTGGGTGGTACGAAGCAGCATGCAGCATTCAGAGAGGGGTGGAGGGGAGGGGTGAGCCCAGTGCACCAGAGCACGCGGCCCACGTCAGGGGGTGCAACTCAAAGGATGGGCCAAGAGGGCTGGGGACAGCATTCCCGGGAGAGGACAGGCTTACGCAAAAGCCTGGGGTGAGAATGCATGTGGTGCCTTGAGTAAATTAGGAACGAGACTGGCAGAGGGCAGGAAGGCCACACGTAGGGAAATCCTGGGATATCTCAGAGAGCGATGGGGCCTGTGGGACTCAGGTTCCGACTGTCTGGCCAAGGAGCTTGCACACTGCAGCTGTCTCAGGACTGTTCCTGAATAAGGATCTGGTGGGCACATGGGCTCAGCCCAAAGTCTCCTGGACCACCCTGAGCCCAGAGCAGTCTCAGAGCTGGCCCAGAGTTAACACCAGCCTGCCAGAGGCTAACAGTAAAGAGACTCATCCTGGCCCCCAGGGCTCCTCAGAGGAGGAGAGTTGGCTCTTCAAGTTGGGGGTTCCAGGGCAGGAGACATTCATACCCAGAGCCCTTTCCTAGGGCCCAGGACACAGGACCTGCCTGCAGACCAGGCGGGGAGGCATGTGTCTTGGGGAACCAGGAGGCACTGTACGGTGAAGCTAATGAGGCGCCAGGGACTACCACCCGGGCCAGCCCATGCGGCAGGTTGGCATGGCTCCCAGCACGTCAGCGCCTCCTGGCAGCCTCAGCTCCCTGAGAACTGGGAAATGGAGTCCTTGGGCCCCCCTCTGAGCCTTCCGTGGAGGGTCTGTGGGACTCCATGCCCTGAGCAGGTGGTGGCAGGGGGACAGCCCAGGAATGAGCAGGCTCAGGAAGTAGAGGCAGAGTCCACTCCACTGGGGAGTGAGGGGCATTGAGAGGGGTGGAGCATGAAACTCTGACTTCTGAATGATGAGATTTGGGGTCCTTAACATCTCCTGGCAGAAAACAGAGATGCTGTCTCTGGCTCAGAGCCCTTTCCTAGGGCCCAGGACACAGGACCTGCCTGCAGATCAGGCGGGGAGGTAGGTGGGTGCAGGTGGAGTGAAGTCAGACGTGGGTGTGGACTGTGCTTTTCATGGGGTGTCACAAAGCATTAAAGGTGCTTGGGAGTTGTGCCAGCAGGGTGCTGCCCTGTTCCTCCAGAAAGCCCACTTGGGGTCTGCCCTGCCCCTTCCCCGTCCCCCCACTCTCTCCATCCTGCCGGAGTCTGCTCTTGTTTGAGTCCTGGGTCTCGCTTCCTGCAACGCACCAAATGCTCCTGAGGGCTCCGTCCTAGTCTCTTCCTTTTAGAATAACAATAATTGCAGTAAGAGTCAAACAGCTCTTTGTCTATGTGTGGAGCACTGTGCTAAGCACTTTACATATATTTTTTTGTTTGATTCTTTTAATAACCTACCAGGCAGATAGTATTATTATCCCCATTTTACAAATGAGGAAATTGAGGCTCGGAGGGATTATTGCATTCTGAGCAGCACAGTCAGGGTAGAAACCCAGGTCTTTCTGACGGTGAAACCCACGCACTTACCCTCTGTGGTCTACTGCCTCCCTTAGGGCCCAGGACTGCGTCCTAGAGCAGGACAGGCTGGGGGAGGGCATTGGGTTTGGACGCTGGCCTGCACCCAAGCCTCACACCCCTGTCCTGACACTCTGTAAACAGCCGACGTTCCTGCCCAGGCCCTGGGGCTCAGGCTCTGACGTGTAAATCAGTGGTTCTCTCTCTCACTTCTGTGACTCATTCTCTGCCCCCTGGGATGCCAGCCTCCCCCTCCCCCACCCATAGCCCAGGCCCTCTCAAGGGCTTCGTCACCTCCCTCCACGTGTTCTCGTGGGTCTCACTTAATGTCTGATTGCTCCCACTGAGCCATGGTGTCTGCAGGGGTGGAAGGCTGGCTGCTGGCTGGGAGAAACCCAGGCAGAGGAGGAAAAGTGTGAGACCAGAGCTGGGGTGGAGGTGGGTCGGAGCCTCTCCAGGAAGCTGTCAGCCAGCTTCTAATTGTAATAATAGCAGCTCCCAGGGGTCGTCCTTACCCCGTGCCAGGCCCTGTGCTCAGTGCTTGAACTGCATTCTCTCAGCAGTCTCCCAACAGCCCCGTGAGTTGGTACCAGTATTCCTATTTCACAAAGAAGGAAAACAGGAATGCTGCCAGTCGGAAACAGGAAAACAGAAGTAGCTGGTTTCCAACACTCTTCATGGTCCACGGGGAAAAAAACAAAAATAAACAAATTAAAAAGTAGTTGGGGCTTGGCTATTGTCCATGGCCACACAATGGCAGTGGCAGAGCTGGGCTGTGAATGCGGGTGCCAGGCTCCAAAGCTGCACCACGGTCCCTGGGTTTTTGGTCCCTCTGCTCTGCCCGCTGACCCCTTGTCTTGAGGGTTGAGAGGCTGTGGACCAGATAGAAAAGCAGCCTGGGCCCTTGCCCTCAGGAAGCCTCCAGTCTGGCTGGGGAGACAGGACCACACCCAGGATACACATGGACAAGGTTATTATTATCATTATTGCCAAAGTGACTGACCAATGACTCAAGTGAGACCAAAAGAGAACAGGTGCCGGGTGTTTCTTAACTGGGGCAGGATGGTTCTGCTGTCCTGCACGGAGCAGGATATTCACAGCCCTGGCCCCTGGCACCAGCTACCAGTAGAACCTCCCAATCACCATGACAACAGTTCCTCATTATTTGAGAAGTGCTGAAGAATAGGAAAGGTTAAGATGAAGGGATCCTACTCACCAAGTCCAACAGGGGTGTCTCAACCTCTGCATTCCCTGTTTTCTTTGCATTTCATCCAGAAATATTTGAAAAGCACCTACCAGGTGCCAGGCTCCAGGTTAGATGGTGGGAATACAAAATGAATAAGTTGCAGGCTGGCCTCCAGACACTACACCTGCGTAGGGAGTCAGATGGCCCGTAGGGTGTGGGCTTGCAGGCCTAGTACACCCATGGTGCACACAGGACGTCCCTCTAACTCAGGCCACAGGTGTCCTTGCCAGTTGGCTCCTTTCAGCATGAGCAGAGTGTGGCAGGTGTGTTTTGAGGGTGCAGAGCAGGGTGTGATGAGAGGGGTAGAGTGGAGAGGCGGAGTGTGGTGAGAGATGGGCTGTAGGGGAGGGAGGGCAGGGGTGTAGATTGCACACGGCAATGCCAGGTCTTTGGGAATTTTATACAGGGAGTCACATGATCGGCTCTGCCTATAGCCTGGAGGGTGGAAGGCAGGGCTGCCGGCTGGAGGGTCAGATGGACTCTTGCAGTGGTCCAGGCCAGAGAGAGGTGACCTGACCCTCAAGGGTGGTTGGTAGTGGGGATGGAGGGAAGAGGGCAGATTTGAGAACTGTCTGGGTGGGAAGATCAACTGGGTGATTAACTGGGTGCGGCAGGGTGAGAGTCAAGGATGATGCTATGGTCTCTGGCTGGGTGACTTAGAGAACGCACGATGTCCTCTGCAGTAAGGGGTGCAGGAGAAGGAGCAGGGAAGATGGGGAGTTCCGTTCTAACCTGTTGAGAATGATTTATTTCTGAATAGCCATGCCTGCCCAGTAGGCAGTTGGATATTTGAGTCTAGGGTTGAGAAGGAAAATACAGAACAGAAATACGTGGACGAGAGAGGCCACTTAGGGAGAACATGGGGGGATGAAGAGCCTGAGAGGACCCTGCCTGAAGGAGCCAGGCAGGTTGAGTGAGGCCCTGAAGGAGACTGGAAAGGAGAGGAGAGGGAGGTGGGAGGGACCCAGGAGTTCGTCTCCTGGAACAGGGAGACAATGGCAGCGATCACATGTCGAGAAGCCAGGTAAGGTGAGGACTGACGAGTATCAGCTGGACTCAGCAGGGCCGCAGTGATGTGGCAGAGCCAGCTCCCATCCAGCGGGGCTGAGGCTGAGTTTGCGGGGCTCAGGGAGTGGAGACCACTTTCTCAAGAAGCTCGGCCGAGGGCGGAAAAGGGGCAGTAGCTTGAGCCGGGGGAGATGTTGACTAAAGATGGATCACAGCTGAGGTTTGCGTGGGAGGAGAGGTGCCACCAGAAAGGTTGAAGAACAAGAGATCCCGGGCAGGTGGGACCCAGAGCCCAGGCTAGGGGATCGGCCTGGGATGGGAGGAGGGACGGGGGGCACAGAACCTGCATGATGTTTGCAGGAGTCAGGCAGATAGCCAAGGAAGCCCCCCCATCACCTCACATCTTTCTGGGACACACGAGGCAGACTGTGCCAGAGAGTGAGGCGCCTGGGAGGTTTGTGGGTGGAGAAGGAAGTTTGGAATTGCGGCAGCAAGTCTGGAATTGGGGCGATGGGTGAGAGGACACAGGAGGGAGATGAGGGAAGGGTGGCAGTGCCATGCTGAAGGCCCACTGGGGGTTGCAGGCCATGCCTTGGTGGTGGCACTAACCCAGGTAGGCATGGGCATGCCCTACCCTTGGATCCTCAGCCCTCATCTCCCACCTCCTGGACTGGCCTCTGCCCCCACTGCTCTCTGGAACATCCTCAATCACTATGTCTGGACTGCCCCTGAGCTCTCTGCCAGCCTCCCACTGGACATGGCCACTGATCAAGAAATTCATTCCACAGGTGCCACTTCCAGCTTGTACCAGGCGCTGGCAGGACAGATGAGGGCCCTGCCCTTACTGAGCTCACAGTCTAGTGGGCTAGACCAATGATAAAGTTGCTAACAAGATCATTACAGCTAATGATAAGGGCTGTGAAGGGCCTGAATGAGGCAGTGTGTGCCAGTGGTTATGAGCAAGGACTCTGGAGCCAGAGTGCCTGAGTTCTGATCCTGCTTCTGTGCCGAGGTAGCTGCCTGACCTTGGACAAGTCATCTGACCTCACCTGCCTCAGCTGCAAAGGGCAGAACATACTTCATAGAGAAGATATGAAGATTACATTAGTTAATATTCGTAAAGCACTTAAAACTCTGCCCAGCACATAGAAAATGCATATATGAGCTTTTTAAGTAATAAGAGAGTGTCTGGGGAGGCTACTTTGGATTGGGTGGTCAGGAAGAACTGTCCCATGTCACCCAGCATTCACTATTTCTAGAAGCAGTCTCATCCTGTCTCCCTCTCTTTTGGGACTGGACCCACCACCCTGCCCATTGCCAGGTTCCAGGGTGACCGTGCCCTCCCTCCTGTCTGGCTGCCCTGTGGGCAGGGTGGCAGAGAGTGGGATGAGCAGGGGGGAACTGGAGGAAGGCCCACAGGAAGCTGACTTTCCCATCCGTCTGTCTTTCCCAGTGCTGTCTTCTTTGCAACCTACCTGACCCTGGCTTGCTGTTCTGGACCCAGGTATGATAACGGCTTGAGGAGCAACTTGTGGGAATATGAGCAGGATCTTGAAAGTTCTGGCCCCAGCCCTGCCTGCCGGCAGTGTGCTATACATCCCTGAAGGGCCTCATCCCTCTCTGGGCCTCTGTCAAGCAGGCCTGCCCCTCCGTCCTTTACTGGGCACCTCCGAGGTAGGGAGCGGGTAGGTGCACAGGCGCAGGCACTTGGGGATGTGGCTGAAGGAAGAGGCTCCAAGGAGTGTGGAAGGGGTTGGGCAGAGACTCCCTCGCTAGAGCAGTGACCCAGCCTGTGGCCGCCGGCATCCCCCTACTCTCCTTTGAGCTCTGTGGCTTGCCTTGCAGGAGGCACTTCCCCTGGAACCTGATTCTCTTGACCATCTTTGTAAGTGACCTGGGGGCGGGCTGGGGACAGATGCTGAGTGGGGATGAAGGAGGGAGGCAGGGTGGGCTTCGGGGCCAGGAAGTCCGGGCTGGGGATGTCCAGTGTGAGGTCCCTGGGAGGCAGGGGTGTTTTCACTCCACTTCCTCCACAAAGACATTCCACCTTCTCTTTCCAAATGTGCTTCATCCCCTCCCACTCTCCATCCGTCGTGATTTTGGCTTTAAGGGGTTTGTCTGGGGCATCATAGAGCTATGGTTATGAAGAAGAGTGGGGTACCTTAGAGAGGGGAGCAGGGCTGCAAAAGAAAGGACAAACAGCTGGCACAGGAGCCTGCACGCTGGCCTGTGGGGACACTCCTTAGCCAGGTCCTGAAAGTCAGTGTGTGGAGGGGTGAAACGGGCTCACACAGAGTCGAGGGGTACATGCAAGGGTGGAGACCTGGGCTGGACCTCGAGGGTGCCTGGGCCCCAAAGTCTGAGTTCTGGAGCATTCCTCCACTGTGCTTCTCCTTTCAGACCCTGTCCATGGCCTACCTCACTGGGATGTTGTCCAGGTAAAGGGAACAGGTGCAAGGGGAGGAGGGCTGTAGGCCAGGCCACACCCAAGGGGAGCTGCTCCCAAACGCTGTCCTTCCTGGGAGCACGGATGGCAGAGGGGGGTCAGGCAGGCAGGAAACGTGGCCCGGGGCCTCTCGTGCACTCAGCTGGACAGTGACTCCAGGACCTGGCCAGGTGGACGGGGGAGGTGGGGGATGGTGGGGAGCAAGGTGACTCCTCTCAAGCTGTAGCTTAAAAGGCCCCAGACTCACAACCCTGCAGCTGCCTGTAAACCACCTCCAGATACCAGCACAAACCCCTCCCCACTCCCACCTCTTCAGGATGCTTCTGACATGATTTTGAGTCTGATCTCGTTAAAGGGGGCAGGCCCAGCAGAAGGGCTGGGGAAGCTGAGAGGGGGAGGATCCTGGGAGAGGGGACGGGGTTGGGACCAGAGGTCGGGAGATCGGGTCCTGGCAGAAGAGGGTGGGCCTTCGAGGAGGGCTGGGGCAGACCAGAGCCCTGCCTGGAAGCTGACCCCTGGGCCCGACGGTCCCCAGTTACTACAACACCACATCTGTGCTGCTGTGCCTGGGCATCACGGCCCTCGTCTGCCTCTCGGTCACCATCTTCAGCTTCCAGACCAAGGTCAGCTCCGGCGCCTGCGGGCAGGGACGCCCAGACGGGGTGGGGGGCTCCAAGCTTGGACCCAGGGCTGGGGAGAGGTAAAGCGGGTGAATTGGGGAGACCACCTGGAGGTAAGGGGAAGGAACGCTGGGTTCTAGGGGTGAGCACAAGACTGTGGCCCCACTGCATGGGCTCAGCTTATAGCTCATTCCCCCAAGAAGCCCATGCCACTCCGTGTGGGCCTGAGGGGCCTAGCAGCTGACCCTGTCCTGTCCCCGCAGTTTGACTTCACCTCCTGCCAGGGTGTGCTCTTCGTGCTGCTCATGACTCTTTTCTTCAGCGGACTCATCCTAGCCATCCTCCTGCCCTTCCAATATGTGAGTCTCTGGGTCCCCCAGCAGGCCCAAGGGTGCTGTTCCCTCCTCCACCCTCCAGGGAAGGCCCAGAGCCAAAGCCCCACAGCCTGCCGTCCTGTTGGCCCCGCCTGGCCCCCGGCCCGGGCGTGTTGGCAGTATAAGCAAACAAGGAGGCTTTTCTTGGCTGGCCTGGGTACCTGCCTGGCTCCAGGAGCCACATCCGGCTTCACCTTCCTCACCCTTCTCTGTAGGCTGCGGGGAGGGCACGCAGCATTTAAACTCTGGGCAGGGAAGGAAGCACTGGGGCTCCATGGGGCCCACCGAGCCCAGAGGGGCCTTGAGGCAGGGTCTTCTGGGGCTCCCACAGATCAGCCAAGTCCAAAGAGGCAGAATCTGGCTGGCCAGGCAGGTGGGAGGTGGGCAGTGGGGCCCAGAGCATACTCGACCCCATCTGAGCATCCACAGGCTGGCCGGCCAGATCTCTGCTCATTAGAGGTGTCCAGCCTGCCCTGGGGAAACCCAGCTGGGACTCTGCAGGTGCCCAGGCGACTGCACGTGAAGGGGACAGATTGGGGTATCACAGGAGGATCTTGAGATCTGAATCCTGGGAACCCAAGAGATGACACTGTTGGACCCCTGCTGGGAGTTCAGTGCTTATACTTCCCCTCCCTGCTGCAACCGCATTTGGTACATGGTCCCCCATCACCCCTTTTCTGCCAGGGCTGGGAGCAGTATTCCTCACTCCCCGCTTCCCCACCTCCATCCTGCCCGGCCCCAGCCACGGGGCATTTGGCACCCAGTCCAGGACATTGGAATTGGTCCTGGCATTTCCTTGGCTTTTCCTAGGATCCTGTTGACGAAGGGAGGGGCCGGAGCTGGCCTGGGGGCCCTCTGTGTATCTGGGAGGGGCAAGGTTACAGGAAGGGGCCACAGAACTTCAAAGAACCTTTTATTGACCCAGGTCTGGCTGATGGGATGCCTTTGTTTCCAGGAATCTTCTGGGGGAGGGCCCCACAGAGGGCACGGCTAGTGTGGCACCTCTCGTGCAGCTTCCACACACGGCTGGGTGCCCCTGAGACCTTGTGGGGAGACCTGGGGGAGCAGAGGTTGAGAGGGGGCCTGTTCCAGCCTCTGCAGGCAAGCCCACCATGCGGAGCTGGTGGAGACTCCAGATAGCACCTGCACCACACCCCTGAGTTCCAGTCCCCTTCTACCACAGCCCCTTGCCCCCAAGGCAGAGGCAGGGAGCTCCCTGACAGAGAGACAGACAGACCCCCATACTGGACAGGGATGAGCACACGGGGAGGCAGGAGCAGCCTTGAGCCAGACCCAGGCTGGGAGGATGACAGTGCCCCATCAGGATGAGTCATCCTTGGCCAGCCTGAGGCTGGGGCTGTGTGTTGAGGGAGGAGGTGCCAGGTTGGTCAGAAGCCCACCCCTGCGCCCCCCAACAGTGCCTCCATGGTCGCTCTTATCCTGGGGTTCCCTTCACCCACGCTGAGCACACAGAGAATCACGGGGCATCCTCTCAGTCCTGGGGCATCTTAGGGAACATTCCTTGGACCGAGCCCTCCCCTCACCCCTCTGCCCACTGCCCCTTTCTGCCACCCTTAAGCCCGTTTTGCCTCTGCCTGCAGGTGCCCTGGCTCCACGCCATCTACGCAGCACTGGGAGCAGGCGTGTTTACATTGGTAAGTGTGGCCCGGGGCCCTGGGGGCCACCTTCTCAGCCTTCCCCAGTCCTCCCCGCCCCGACCCCGTCTTCCTCGCAGGAACTGTTTTGGAGCACCTGTGGTGGGCTGGGCTGCATTCTGAGAGAGGTGGTCGCCCGCTGACCTGGGCAGGGGAGCAAGGCTGTGACAGCAGGGCGGAAGCCACAGACAGAGGCAGAGCTGGGAAAGAGGTGCCCCTCCCCCTGCGGAGGGTCCTGGCCCGGTGGACCGAGTTGGGAGTTGCTCTCCAGGGCTAACCTGGGAAGGCTTCTTGGAGCTAGGTGGGTTCCAGGTACCCTGTGAGAGAGAGAGACATCGTTAGACCTGCTGCTGCTCTGCTCAGTTCTCACGAAACTGAGTGTTGATGATACCGCCGTGGCAACAATAATAGCTAGTATCTATTGGGCGCCTGCTTCCCCTCAGCGAGCCCTCCGTGTGCAGCTCATCCTCACCATTGGTCTGTATGGTAGGTTCTACTGTTGCTAAATTAAGAGGAAAAAACTGAAGCTCAGAGATTCCAAATAACACACCCAAGGTCATCCAGCATCCTAGGAAGTGGTAGAGCCAAACTGGGAACTGGGATGGTCTGGCCCCAGAGTCCCACCCGGGGTCTCAGGCTAGGCTGGGAGTGGCCAAGAGGTGACCAGGGACAGACACTTGCCTGGAGCAGCCCAACACAGGCCTTTTGCTCAGTTGGGCTCCAAGCATCCAAATGTGATAGTGCTCCAAGATCCACCCAGGTGGGCAAGCCTGTGTTGGTGACATCTTCTTAGGAAGGCATTCAAGGTGAACACTCATTGCCAGTGAAAGCAGTGGCCAGACTCCCCTTTCCCTCATTGGATGTTCAGCTCAGCTCCGTGGCCGGAGCTCCTGGCTTAGTCACAGTTCCAGAGGCTTGTGGGTAGCAGACTGGGGGAGCTGAGGTGGGGGAAAGATTTGGGATCAGAACCGTGAGTAGAGGTTTTGAGGGGTTTGGATAGGGATCAAGCCAGGAGCAGGGTGTGCATTCATCCTCTGCCCGGGTCCTTACCGAGTACCCGCTGTGTGTGAGGTGCCGTGCTGTGCACCCCGATGCCACCGTCGGCTGGAAGAGCACGGCGCAGCACACAGTCACCCACAGCGCATCCTGGGCATCGAGTAACCGACTGCCTGGCTCGGAACCTGAGGGCTGGGAGGGACTAACAAGGGATCTAGTGAAACTCCAAGCCCCTCTTCTTAGAGATGAGAAAACTGAATTCCAGAGAAGTTAAATGATTTGTCCAAAGTTTCCTGGCAAGATAATGGCAAATCAACTGAGTGTTACCTTGGTCAAGGCTAGGGTTCCAGCTTATCCTGGTCTACCTGGGACTTTCCCAGGTTCAGCACTGAAAGTCCCACTTCTCTGGGAAGCCCTACACCCTGGCAGGCTGGGGTGGTTGGTCACCCTAAGTCACTAACTTCTCTTGGCTCCTGGACCAGTGCTCGTCCCTCCAGGCAATACTTCCAAAGGGAAGTTTCCTTTGAAAGGAGGGGGTGGGGAATTGGGCTTGGAGCTTAGAAAGAGGAGGGCCCCATTCAGGAGAGCGAGCCCGGGCAGCAGGGCAGTAGCGTCTGGAGGCCTCAGAGGGCAGCATTTGCCAGGGACAGAAGAAGGGTCAAGCCAGGGCAAACGGGGCTGGTGACGCTGGAGGGGTGAGTGTCTGCGGAGGGTCGGGGAGTTTACTTGGCTTCATGCAGGTCAGGTCACAGCGAGTGTGTGAGCTATGCCAGGAAGCTGTACATGCAAGTAGGGCTGGGCGAACAGTAATCTCTTAAATTTGCTTAATAATCCCTAGTGTTACTAGAATAATAAAAATAATCCCCACCATGTGTTCCACCCCTTAGGGTTTATAAAGACTTTCACACCTATTGCCTCACTGTGTCTCCACCACAGTCCAGGGAGGGAGGCGGCGCTGATGCCACAGGAATCACTTTCTGCATCTGAAGCCCTGGGTTAACCAGGGCCTGGCACAGAGTCTGAGGGCCCGCAAGGGGCGGATTTAGGACCAGGACCTACGTGTCCTGTGCCCAGCCCGGTGCCATTTCCAGCACCCCTGCCTCAAAGAGGACAACTTCTATTATTGGCTGGAGACGGGGAGGGGCTGGGGAGGTCTCTCTAGCATTTTCTGTCCCTCTCTCTTGCATCATCAGCATTGCCCCTCTACTGGATTGTCCCCATCAGCATAGAAACATGCCAAAATCTCCCCAGCCGGGAAAAAATTCACAAAACACTCTTGGCCCACATCCCTCTGGCTCCTGCCCCATTCTTTGCTCCCCATATAGCAAAACTCCTTAGAATCTCTGCTCATGCTCCCCGACTCCTCTCCTCCATCTCTCCTTCCTCCCGTCTATCCTCCCAAGGCCTCTCCTCCCATTCTCTCTTAACCCTCTTAACAATGCTCTCATCTAAACCATCAATGGCCTCCATGTTGCTAAATCCGGGGGCCAAGTGTCAATCCTCAGCTTGCTGGACTCTCAGTAGCATTTCATGGGATTGTCCCGGCCCTTCCCCAAGCCAGGGGCATCTTCTTCCCCTGGCATCCAGGCCACCACCTTCCCCTGGTTTTTCTCTTTCTACCCTTGCTCCCTAGGGGATCCCAGGAATTCTCAAAACTTTGATTATTTTATGCTGCTGACTCTAAAATTTACGTCTCTAGACCGACCAGTGTGGGCACAGTGGCTCTCCTAGCACTTTGAGAGGACTAGGCAGGAGAATTGCTTGAGCTCAGGAGTTTGAGACCAACCTGAGCAAGAGCAAGACCCCCGTCTCTACTAAAAATAGAAAAATTAGCTGGGCATCGTGGCATGAGCATGCAGTCCCAGATACTTGGGAGGCTGAGGCAGGAGGATCCCTTGAGCCTAGGAATTGGAGGTTGCAGTGAGCTATCATGATGCGCCTGCACTCTAGCCTGGGTGACAGAGTGAGACTCTGCCTCAAAAAAAAAAGGAAACTGAACCCCCCTCCTCACTCCTCCCTTTATATAAAAATAAATGAATAAAATAAAATTTACTTCTCTAGGCTAGATCTCTCTCTACTGAATTCCAGACTAGAATTTCAAGTTGCCTAGTCAGTGTCCCCATTTGGAAGTCTAATGGGCATCTCAAACCTAACATGTACAAACCAAGCTCCTACTCTTTCCCTGGACACCAGCTTCTCCCAAAGCCTTCCCCATCTTTCAGTCACTCAGGACAAACGCCCTGGTGACATCCTCAACTTCTCCCCTCTCCTCAGCCCCCACACCAGACCCAGCAGCAAATCCTGTGGCCCCACCTCCTACCCAGAGTCTGACCACTTCTGTCCTCCTTTTTGGAGGGTTGCAGTGGCCTCCTGCAGGCTGCTCCTGCTGGCCCCCACAGGCCACGCCCACCACCGCAGATCTTCCCTCTGCTGGGCATCCAGTCTCACCCTCCCCTCCTCCGCTCTGCTGCAGCCTCGATGGCCTCCTTGCTGCCTGGGCAGGCAGGGCAGCTCACCCCACGCCCAGGGCTCTGCACCTGTGGCTGCCTCTGTCTGCGCTCGCAGCCCTCTCTCCCCTCCTGCAAGTGTTTGCTGTAGCTACAATCCTGTGTGCCCGAGCACACGGGCGTGGCCCCCTCCCCGCTTCCCTGCTTTGTGTCTCTGTAGCCCTTCTCATCCTCTGGCACACTGTATCTTTTTCCGATCTGTGGCTCACTGTCCCCCTCCAGCAGAATTTAAGTTCCTTCAGGGCAGGGACTTTTGTCTGGCTTGTTCCCTGCTGTAGCCCCGGCGCCCATAACAGGGCCTGGCACAGAGTGGGCACCCAGGAGATGTTCATGGCATGAACGGACGCCTGGGAGGTGTGGCCGAGGGGCGGTGGGGTCATAGCGAGGCAGAGAAAGCAGGCTGCCCAGTCAGTCTTGTGTGAGTCACAGGGGAGGGGCACCGCAGTGCCAGTTATCTCATTAGGAGATCAACGAAGCAGAAGGCCTGGGGTGGGATCACCCTATGGGTTATATAAACAATGGTGCAAAGCACAGAGGCCCGAATCCCCCATCTCCAACTGGGTCAAAGGAGGGAAGACAGGTGCCATGGCGCAGGGGAAGGTTGACAAGAGGGGCCGCTGGAATCATTCCCCTCCCCTCCTCTCAGTTGCAGGTCAACGGAGGCCCTCAAAGGCCCAGCCCAATGAGAGCTAAAATCCCCATGCCTTCCCCTTAACCCCAACTCAGAAACATGCTCTGACCTCATTCTGCCCTGTGGTCCTGTGGACTCTGTCCCCTAGATCTAACCTATCCTGGAACCACCACCCAGCACCCCCTGGTCTCCCTGCCCATCCTGTCCCCTCCCACTTGCCTTTGGGCAATTCTCAGCTCAGTGGGGGGTGCCCAGCTGCAGGCTGCACTCTGGCAACCCTGCCCTGTTGCTGCCCCAAGGAGGATATAGGAGAAAGGGGTGAAAAGAAGTGTCAGAGAAGACCCCAGACCCCCAATGCGACCCTCCCGCCCAATTATCACCAGCCTGGGCTCTAGAGGGGCTGTGAGAACCCAGTGATTTTTCTCTCCCTGAAACCTCCACCCCTCCCCTGAGATTATGCCATCTCTGGGACAAGGCCACCCAGCTGGACTGGGCTGCAACTTAGGGGGTGGACAGCCAAGGCTTCTTGAGGCTCTGGTCCAGCCTTGAGAAACAGGCTCTCCCTAGGCCTCACCCGTGTCTAGCCTTGGTACATTCTCGGGAAGCCTTGGCTTTGGGGCCTCACCCCCACTCCATGCCCCACACTGGATGCCGGAACCCAAATGCAGTGTGTGAGTCAGCTGAAAGGCACTGGCCGCAGAGTGGCTGTGTCTTCCTCTTCCCTTCTGGTGGCCTCTCCTTGAGTGCTTTTTTGTAGAAACTCATGGAAAGTCAGACAGGGAGCATGAGGGTTGGGCTGCAAGTGGGTGATGGGGCAGGGTTGAGGGGCTGGAAATGTGGAGGGCAAGGACCCGGCCAGCTGGTTTCCAGCTGCGCCTGGGCCTACAGGGCCCATGTGACTTTGGGCACATTGTTCCGTCTCAGTGTCAGTCCTTTTTGGGAGAAGTTAGGATCTCTGAGCCACCTAAATCAGGAAGCCAAGTCTCAGGGACTGAGGGAAGACACCAGGCATAGGACTTCGAAAATTGGGTGGTGGGCCCGATAGGAACAGAGCTCTCTGCTCCCAGCCCAGCCCAGCCCGTCCAGTTTGAGGATCTCAGAAGACACTGACAGTTGGTAAGAAACATCACAGTCCCCGTGCTTTAGGGAAGATCAGTGAGAAGCCGAGTGGATAGGCCAGAGTCTGGGAGACCAGTTAGGAGGCCACTTCAGTGTCCCAGAGTCAGGCGTGGGCTGGCAGGAAGACTTTGTGTGGCCAGTGCTGGATGCCTCGGGGCTGGACAGCATTTAAATGAGCTTCAGCTCTGATGGGAAGATGCTTTGTAGGGGTTCTGGACCTCCAATCTGGGTGTTGGCCCCTGACCATTGGGGACACACAGCTATCCGTTAACTTAAATAAGTTATCTGTGACTGATAATGAGAGTCACACTCAATTAAGGTTTATTAAGCCAAAATTTTAGGAGCACCTGGGAAAAACACAGCCCACAAGGTATCTGTTGTGGACTGGGCTCTCTGTAGAAGAGGTTGAGGATTTTGTATTTTTAAAGGAAAAAGGGAAGGGTGAAGGAGGTGGTATTGGTGGTGTCCTTGTGAAATTCTATTTGTTGCCCAGTAAATCTACATAAGACAAGATGAACATTCAAAAAAATCTGTCGAGGAAATAGTCAATGTTATGAATCTTCTCAGAGTGGGTAGAAGAGTGATCATATCTCTTCCTTGATTTGCATCTGT
The DNA here is from genome assembly GCA_004363605.1 of Indri indri. Lineage (NCBI taxonomy): Eukaryota > Metazoa > Chordata > Mammalia > Primates > Indriidae > Indri > Indri indri. The sequence goes on along the minus strand of RJWJ010001546.1, from coordinate 30,803 downwards.
GGAGATAAACTAGTAATCATTCTTTACAAGTTCATTCAGGGCCCTGTGCCAGTGGCTCACGCCTATAATCCTAACAGTCTGGGAGGCCGAGGCAGGAAGATTGCTTGAGGGCAGGAGTTCGAGACCAGCCTGAGCATCGACAATCAGACCTGGTCTCTACTAAACATAGATAAATTAGCCGAGTGTCATGGCTTGTGGTCCCAGCTACTCGGGAGGCTGAGGCAGGAGGATCACCTGAGCCCAGGAGTTTGAGGTTGCAGTGAGCTACCACGATGCCACGGCACTCTACTCTGGGAGACAGAGCGAGACTCTGTCTCAAAAAAAAAAAAAAAAAAAAGAGTTCAGTCAGGCTACAGTCCTAAGATTATAATTGACACACACTCCTTTTATAGGGGCTATATATCTTGAAGGGGTTTTTTAAGGGCTGAAGAAATGAGAAATATTTTAACCCAAAATACATTTCTTTGTCACATTTTGAGATGGCTGCAGGCAAACAAGAAGAGAGCACATGTGCAGATACACACGCATGCACATACGCATGTACGCACACACACACGCAAGCTGTGTTAATGGCCATGCTGGATGAAAGCCACCTTCCTGACTCTAGCCCAGCATTCTTCCCACGCTGTCTCCCTGTCCATTTCACAGATGGGAAAATAGAGGCCTAGAGAGATCCTCTAGATTAACTCCCCCACAGCAAGAGGGCCCAGGGAGGTCTTCTGAGCCACTGCTGCCCTTGAGGCTAAGCTACCGCTGCTGTATCCCAGTTATCTCTGTCTAGCCCCAACAGAGAACCTGGTCCTTTGCCAGGACAACCTAGGCCAGACCTACAGCGTCTGTGGGGCTTACAAGAAATACTCCGGTCCCCCCAACCCACCTTCACCCTGCTTTTCTAGTGGGGACCATGATATATGCCCTACCTTCTTTGAAATTAGGAAAACATTTAGAAAAGTAAAAATGGCTGCACAAATCCAAGGCCAGGCTATGATTTCATTTTAGACTTAGCTTCATTTCATTCAGTGTTTAGAGGCTCTTTTGCCTCAGTGGCTTACATGAGCCTGAAAGAGCCCGTGAGAACCTTCTCTGTCCTGTCATCCATCCTCTGTCACTAAAACAGCTGACACCTCACCTGGGGCCTCACCTGAGCCACCAGGAAGTTGAATGTATTCTTCCTAGGGAGGGTGGGTGGGTGGACTGACCGGTAATTGCTCCTTCAGGGGAAAGTATGCAGGTTGCTCCCAGGCCTGTCTCAGTCTCACCCCCTCTCTGCCACCAGGCGCTAATCCTCTAATCCTCCCTAGTGACCTAGGATCTAGCCTGGTAGGAGGTGGTGAAGAAGCCCAGGGGCTGGAGCACTGAGGGGGCTGCACTCAGAGGCCCTGCAGGGAGCAGGCAGAGAAGAATCCACACCTGCTCGTGGGTGGAGGGGAGGAATTGCTGCTCTCTTTTTTTTTTTTTTTTTTTGAGACAGAGTCTCGCTTTGTTGCCCGGGCTAGAATGAGTGCCGTGGCGTCAGCCTAGCTCACAGCAACCTCAAACTCCTGGGCTCGAGCGATCCTTCTGCCTCAGCCTCCTGAGAGAATCACTGCTCTCTTAACCAGGCTGCTGGTTCTCGGAGCAGCGCCAGGAAGAGGCATATTGGCAGGAGCAGGGGCTTTGTGGAGTGGGGGGAGCGGCCCAGCTGGCCAATGCCCGGACCGGATCACATTCAAGGCCTCACTCATCCTCTTACCACTCTGTGACCTTGGACAAAGTACTTGACTGACCTCTCCGTGCCTCACTTGCCTCATCTTTAAAATGGGGCTAATATTACCTATCGCACAAGCATAAGATAATATACTAAGGGGAAAAAAGAAAACTTAGCCTAGCACCTGGTACATGGTAGTTTCTCAACATATGGTAGCTTTCACTCTTATTGTAAATGTTAACCTTGTCATGTAGAGCACCAAATTTTGGAACCAGGGTACCTGGGTTTAAGTCCCTTCTCCGCCACATTCTAGCTGTGTGGACTGATCAAATTATGTAACATCTCTGTGCTTCAGTTTCGTTATCTGTAAAATGGGGATAATAATTGTCAACTTAAAAAAATTAATTAATGAGGTTTATGCTTTGGAAAAAGGAGAGCTTTATTTCTCAAAGGGTAGAGTTGGGCAGCTGAGCCATCCGGAACCAGGCACAGGCACTTCAAAGGGGCAGACAAAAGGAGCAAGGTTTTATACTGAGTAGGTGGTCATATATGCGTATTCAACAAGCTGTAGGAGGGGGCATGAATACTTATGAAACAGGGAAATTATGTGCATTTGTAACTATGCTTTATCTCGCCCATCCTATCATGGCTGGGAGCTCAGTTTTAAGGTGTTTCTGGGGTCTCCTTGGCTGAGAGGGGTCCATTCAGTCAGCAGAGGGCTTAGGATTTTATTTTTAGTTCACATAATAGTACCCACCTCACAGGTTGTTGTGACTTTTAAATGAATTAACATATGTGAAGCATTTAGAAAGTACCTGGTGTATCATCAGTGACCCATAACTCTTACTTGTTAGTAAGTTGCCTAAGGTCGGAGCCAAGATTTAAACCCAGATCTGTGCGACTGTATTATACGGTACTCATGCCCTTCTTCATGCCACCACGCACAGGCCCTTTCATACACTTTTCTTTTTGGTTTAATGCACCACATATTTTATTCCATTTATTGCCACAGGCTACTGAGGCCTACCTTTACTCCAGGTTCACTTTTTTTTAATCAATATATAATAGTTGTATCATTCATACACTTTTCTATACTACTTCCCTTTCGTCCTGGGCCAGGCTTTCTGCCTTGAATACCTGCCGGACCCTGTTCCTTCAGGGGCCCACCTGGGGGTGCAAATGTTGTCTGTGCCATTTACATTGTTGACACCAGGGCAGTGAAGAGGAGAAAAGAGTCTTCTATTAGCATAAGGAAATAGATCCCAGGTCTCCACTGGAAGCCTCTTTCCACTCCCTTGTTCCCTCCCCACATCCTGCAGCCCACCCCAGGGCACCAGGACTTGTGGCTGGTAGTCTCTTTTCAAAAGAATGCCCAAAGCCCAAGCTCAGCCTTCAGCTCAGAAAGTGGTGGCAGAGCCAGGTGGGCCCAGCACTCCCTGCGTGCCCCAGGACGCCTGCTTTGCTCTTGGCCATGAGCTCTCTGTGCCTCTCTTCCCACCTCTTCCATCCTTCTACACACATGCATACAGACACGCACACGCACACGCTCACACACACACATCACGCTCCAGAGCAGCGTCGCATGGTGGAAAGAGATGGGAGTTGGAGCTGGACGACTTGAGCTGTGCTCTTGGCTATGTGACATGGGCAAGTCACTTACACTCTCTGCCTCAGTCTCCTCAGCAACTGATCAGATGATAGTGTGACACCTGTCACGGAAGCTTACGGTGAGAATTAAATGAAAAAGTGCACGAGCTCTTCCATGTTATTTTAACCCTTCTATTTTAATTTCTGGTTATATAATATAGGAATATATTTATTCACATATTTCACTTTCTTAAAATCTTAAATAGTATAGATAAAGCAAACACTGTTTTGGCTGTGTCTCCCACTGCCTTCCCCAGTGAGAACCACTGTGGTCAGCTGTTTCTCCTTCCAGACCTTTCTGCATGCATTTCCTAGATATTTGCTATAGAGGCTCCTCTGACATGTATAGTTTAATGGGATCATATGATGTGGATTTTTCTGCAACTTGCTGTTTTCTCAGTGGCATCAGAGGCACTGTCTCGTCCTGCTGCCCACAGGTTATTGAACTGTCCTCCTGCTAATAGACTTTGGGCTGTTCCAGCATCTCACTGTTAGAAGCCGCGCTGCAAAGGACGGCCTGGGGGTGCCACTGTGTGCTCTCATACTGGCATTTCTGCAGGACAGACACAGTACACACGTTACATTTTATGCTGATTCAACACGCTGCAACACCAGCTTTTTTTATTCAGTGCCTGCCTGCTGGAGGCTGTGAGCTGGCCTTTCCATGGCACAGCTCTCCCAGAGCCCCCAGCCTCACCTCGAGGGCCACATTCAGGGAGGAAAACAGACATAAAAGCCTGGATCCTGGGCACTGCATGGTCAGGCCAAGTGTGTGGCCAGGGGGCCCTGACCAGGTCCCAGCCCTGGCCATGGGGTGAAGCAGGGACGTTTTGCCCTTGCCCTGCCAGCAAGCCCACTCTGCCCCCATCTCTACCAGGATAGGAGACAGATGATCTTTGTCCCACCACTAGATGAGTGACCATCAGCAAGTCACCTCTCTGAGACTTCCTTCCTCATGAGCAAAATAGTGATATTGCCCACATCCCAGGGCACACGGGGAGAGAGAGATGAGATGAAGTGTTAGTGTGTGGAAGGACCATGTCCTGGTCCCACTGCTGCCTGTTGGCCCATCCCCTGTGCTCCTCCTGCAGCGTCTTGTGTTCGGCTGGCTACTAACTCAAGTACCTGCTGCCCTTTCAAGTGTTAGCAGTCAATTCAGTTACTAGCTCTCAGCTAAGATCTTAGCTGCCAATTAAGATGTTAACTATAACCAAGCTATCTGCTCTCAACCAAGACATTAGTTAACAATGCTTTCTATCACCCAAGGAGATATCAGCAGCTTACTTCCCCTATAATGAATGCATTGTCATATCGGAATCTCGGATAACGTCTTTTGCCCTCATCAGAGTGTCAGTTCTAAGAGGACACGTTCTCTGGAACATAGTAGGTGCTCAGTAAATATTGCTGGGGTTAAATGAATGCAAAGCCTTTGGTTGACTCACATGCAGGCGGTTGCAGTGATGGGTGGTACCAGGCAATGGGTTGAAACTTGAGGCAGGCCATCCTAGAAAGCACCATGTAGATAAGCATCCCTGGCCACAGGCCAAGGGCAGGGACAGAAATCCTTTCATTCCTCTTCTCTCCAAGAGAAAAGCCAGCTGGCTGCTCTAGGGGGCTCCCTGGATGGGCCACCCCCAGACCTGGGCAGGTCCAAGGCTTCCAGGTTGAGAGACTCGATTTCATTAGCTCACCCAGGGCTGACCAGGCTCTGGGAAATCAACCAAACCAGCTACTGATTGATGAGCCAGATCAGCAATTTATTAACTTATGTTGGCAGCTGTGACCGCTCAGCAGCCTGTGGTGTAATATTTGAGTTGGTCCCCCTAGCTGCTCCTTCTCTCTGCAGAAGGGAAACTTATGTGGGGATCGAAATCAGATGCAGGAGCAGAGTGGAATGGAGTGAAATCATACTAAAGAACAGTCATAGTTGATGCCACATACACTGTCATGTGTTTACCATGGTGTGGGCATTGTTACTATCCCATTTTGTAGATGGGGACATTGAGGTCAAGTGGGTGATTCCACTACTGAGCAGTGGAGTCAGGCCTCAAACTCAGGCATTCCAACTCCTGTCCCTGTCGCAGGCGCCCTTCCCTCAATGCTGCTGAGCTCAGGAGCCCGACACACCTTGCACAGGGTCCCTGGGCCCCAGCCATGGCTCCCCATTTTCTTTCTGCTAAGGCCACACAGCTCCCCTGAGGAACATTTCCGCGTCCCTGATGAGATAGATGCAGGAGACACCTGAGTCTCATCAGCCACATATACACGTTCCCAAGAGGGCACCTCTCCTTCTGCAGACAATAACAAAAACCACATTCATAGCTCCCATTCGTTAAGGGCTCACCGTGTGTCAGGCACCGTGCCAGGCTCCTTGCTTGCATTACCTCGCTGTCACAACAGCCCCAGGAGGCAAGCATTCTCATCCCCCTTTACAGATGGGGACTCCCAGGCTCAGAGAGATTAAATACTTCGCCCAGGGTCCCACAGCCGGAGAGTGGCGGAGCAGACTGGAATCCAAGTCGGGCTGACTTTCAAGCCTGTGCTTGGAATCCCCGCCTCCATCTCCCCACCTTCCAGGGTGACCTGCCTCGATGTCCCACATGCTGGAGTTGCTCCCTGCGGGAGCCTGTGGTCCCCTGTGCACAGAAGGTGTTGACGCTGAGATTCTTCTAGGATTCCATGAGGCTGTGTCTAAAGCAGCTCTAAAGTCTGGATCCTGGGAGTCTAGGAGTGGGTGGCTGGGGTGAAGGGAGGGGAACAGGGCAAGCCCTCAGCCCACCGGCCAAGTGCAACCTTAAGGGCAGGCTCCGGCCCCTCCCTCTGCAATCGCCTCCCCACGTTGCTTGGCCACACTGAGTTCCTCCCTCTCCACGCCCTCAGGCCTCCTCCTGGTTCTCTCAGTCTAGCAAACTCCTACTCTCCCTTGAAGTCCCAAGTGAAACGCCACCTCTCCTGGGACACCTCCCTCCTGCCCGATCAGTAACTCCCTCACCATAGGCCTAATTATGCATTTACTGGGTTTTCCTGCCATTATCTGCAAGTGTCCCGCATGAAGCTGAGAGCTTCCCCTAGGCAGGCACGGCTTGTGTTTCTCGTTGTCTCTTCCGCTCGCAGCGAGTCCCTGGCACGCAGCTGTTTCCCGTACATATTTACTGTATAATGAATGAGTTTCAGAGGACCCAGGAATGCAAATCTTCCACGTGCAAGTGACGGAAGAGCTGGGCACAGCCCAGTTAACAGGAATGTGAATCGACTTAAAGAATTCCAATCCCCTGTGGACCAGTGGTTCATAACTTTTGAGACACTGGTGGACTTTTTGGCCTCTTTCCCCAGAAAAGTGTGCCGCGCCTGCCAAATTTCATAGGCTACTTCTGGGGGATTCCAGTCCCTGGGCTTGGACCCCAGAGGAAAGCCATGTGGGAGAAACAGGAGTCACTGTAGACAGTGGGAAGGGCTGCTAGGGACAGCGGCTGGGGGTGGGGGGCACAGAGGAGCTGTCTCTAAGGATCTGTTCTTAGTCCATTAGGCCAAGAAGGTGCCCCAGGGGAGGCATGTTTCCTGGGAGGAAACACATTAACCCCGGGTGCAGCAGAGCAGAATGGTTAAGCATGGAGGCTCCAGAGCAGCCTGCTGAAATCCTGGCTGTGCCATTTCCCAGCTGTGTAACCTTGGGCAAATATTTAACATCTCTGGGCCTCATTTCCTCTGGGAATAATATGATTCCTGCTCCATAGGGATATTAGTAGGACTGAACGGGCTAATGTCTGTAAAACATATGACAAGTGCTTGGTCCCTGCTTGCATTCGGCTGTCCTCTAAGAGCACAATCCTGAGGGAATGGCGACAAGACTAGGCCTCAGCTCGCAGACCCCCTCCTCCAGGAAGCCCTCCCTAACTCTCTGACATACTCGCCTGGGTGTGGTTCCTTGTTATCAGTCCCCACCACCACCGCCTGGCACTTTGTGTTTTTTTTGGTCATACTCAACATGCCAACAGTTCCTTCCCTCTGGACTCCAAGCTCTGCAAGGACAGGCATCCTGTCTGTCTTGTTCCCTGCTGTCTCCCTGTGCCTGGCACATAGTAGGTGCTCAGTACATAGTTGCTGAATAGAATTAGGGATGGAAGGGGCTGAGAAAGTTCTAGATTCTGGGCTATCACAGGAGGGTCCCTGGGCAGCCAGGCAGCAGGCGAGGGTGATGAAATCGGGGTGGGCCTGAGGGGGACAACTGGGCCACCTTAGTGTCATACTAACCAACCTCTGACTTTTCTTTCTCTCCCCGCTTCACCCAGTTCCTGGCATTCGACACCCAGTTGCTGATGGGTAACCGACGCCACTCGCTGAGCCCCGAGGAGTATATTTTTGGAGCCCTCAGCATTTACCTAGATATCATCTACATCTTCACCTTCTTCCTGCAGCTTTTTGGTACCAACCGGGAATGAGAAGCCCTCCCCAGCCCCACCTTCCTCCAGAGAATGCTCCCTTCCTGGTCCTCTGACCCTCCCCTGTGTTCCTGCAAGACCAGATATAAAACTAGCTGCCACCCCAGCCTGCGGCCGGGCTGCTCACTCCCCACAGCCGAGCCCTCACCCCTGCAGCTTGTACATACGCCGGCAGGGCCCTGCGGAGCCGAGGCCGCATCATCCCCTGTGCTGCCCCTTCCTCCCAGTTACATCTCCCCAACTCGGACAGCCGAGGCTGAAGGCTCCTCTGGGTTTGAGGGTCCACGGGACAGGTAGGAAGAGCCCAGCAGGATTTCAGATGTGGGAAAGAGACCCCAGGACACCTGGCTGAGAGCTGTGCCCCACGGAGATTCCTGCTAGGGCCCCCACAACCATGTGACCTTGGGACACACTGTCCCGTGTCCAGCCTACCCCTCCTCTCTCTGTCTCTCCCAGGTCAGGCATTGACACTTTGTAAGAAACGGGTGGGGGACACAGCTGGGAGGTCCGGGGCCTGCGACACCACCGGTCCACCCAGACCCGTGTCTACCTGGGAGGTGGTTCAGGGTTGCAGGACTAAGATCCACATCCTCTTTTCTCTCCACCCCCCCAGGCTGCTCCCACAAGCCTGAGGCTGAGGGAGGTGTGTTTGGGCCCTCTGGCTGGATGCTCTGGGGATGGAGGCAGTTGTTCTAGCTGCTGGGCCAGCCCCATCTGGAGGGAATCCTGCCCTGCCCCAGCCCTGACCTGAGACTGTGCCAGAGTCCCTTCAGCACCTCTTATTTCCTAACCCTCCCCAATCTGCTGCCACTAGCTGGCTTATCCCCAGCCAGGCCTCCTGAGGCCTTGCAGTTGGCAGTGCCCACGTCCCTGCCCCTAGCTTCACTGGCCACTCACTCAGTCCAGAGACCCCAAACCCCTCCTGCCTTATCTCCTCATCTCTCTGATTTGGAGGCAGTCCAGCTGATGCTAACAGCCAGGCCAGTCCCTCCAGCTGGTCCCATGTGATGAAGCCAGGGCTCCTTATCAGCCTCTAGGCAGCTGGGATCTCAAGCAGGGTGTGCGTCAGCCACCAGGCCCGTGGCGGAGTGCCTGCTGGGGAGGGGACGGGAGCCCGCACCTGGGGAACCAGTGGAAAGTTACCGTGTGCAGACGGGGAGGCTCTGCGTGTGCATAGGAGGACCCTCCCGCGGCCCCTCCCTCCAGGGGCTGTCTTCTCTTCCCCCTCTGCTGGGGCTCCCTTTGCTCGGAGGGGGACTAGGTATGTTGTCTGTTCATTCCCAATCCCACCCTTCCTACTTCCCGCTTTCAAGAAATATTGCAAAAGTATTTGAAGTTGTGTTCCATCTTGGGTATTTGAGGGGAGAAGGAACCAAGAACTGGCGGATGATGTGTGTGTGTGAGGCAGAGGCAATCGGGGCATGAGTGGGATGCCCACTGTGTGCTGGTCTGAATTAATCCGTGCAGGAGTCCTACAAAGGCAGCACTCTGCACATCGCCGCTGCAGAGGAAAGAGCCAAGGTGCTCAGAAAGGCTTGCTAATGAGTCCGAGGTCATACAGTCAGCAAGCGGTGGACCTGGGGTTCAGACCCACGGCTGCTTCACTTGAATGGCATCACTTTTGCTTCGCAGTTTGGGTGGGGGCTGGAATGAGACTGCACAGGTGCCCAGCGAGGCGGTAGGCAGGCCCTGAAGTCTCTGGGGATTTCTTGTCCTCAGTGCCACCTGGGCCTTCCAGCCATCGCTCCCCCACCACCAGATTTTGCACCCTGAAGTTTCCACCTTCTGGACACAAGCTGGGGGGCAGGATTTCTGGTTTCTGGTTCCTAGTCTCACTGCCAGTGGACTCATGGCATTAGGCCCGTGTTTTTTGCTGTCTGTGATTCAGTTTTCCTATCTGGGAGATGGAAGTCCATGGCCAGGATGGGGCAGGGACAGGCACCAGGACACTTCTTTCCACTGACTTCCTCACCCAGTTGCTACCTGTCCTCCAAGGCCTCTTGGGTTCCTCTCCTGATCTCAGTTCTAGAGGCTTCACCCCCCTACCCCATTGTTCTGCCACTCTCAGAATGGGCCTTGGTTGTGCTTCCCAAATCTACTTGTCCGAGTCCTCCTCTCCCTGGGATAATTTATGCAGAAACCGGGGATTGAAAAGCTTATCCACGGCTGAGCGCCAAAAGCTTGGGGGAAGGGCAAGCCCTCAGCCATAAACAACGTTACTGGCACGAATCACAGCATCACAAAGACCGCTCCTTTGCTGGGGCACGGAGGCCCAGCAGAAGATGCCACTGTCTCCCACCCTGGGTCCTGAATGGGGTCCAGGGTCCCACTGCGCTGGCAGCAGGGCCAGGGCCGAAGCCCATGCGTTCCACCTCCGATCCAGGCATGAGGAGCCCCAGGAACACTTGGATGGGGGTTGGAAGGAGGAAGGGTGGGGAACAGGAATGCAGGATTACAGAAACCAAAGCTGAGCAGGTGCTACAAGCCAGAGAGGAGGAGGGGAGCTTGCTGGCCCCTCACATTTCTGACCCAGGGTAGGTTGGAATTTATAAAGCTAGAGGCAGCCAGGAATCTGACCATGTGTGATGCCAGGTCGGAGGTCTCCTCCTGAGGGGGAGACAGAGGAGGAGATCCTGCTGCATTGGGCCAGAGAGGCTCACACAGGTCTAGGACTCCCCACACCAGTTCTGGGGCACATGCATGACTCCTTCTGTATCACCTAGGGAGACCCCAAGAATCTTAATTCTTCCAGGCTGGGCGCGGTGGCTCATGCCTGTAATCCTAGCACTCTGGGAGGCCGAGGCGGGTGGATCGTTCTGAGCTCAAGAGTTCGAGACCAGCCTGAGCAAGAGCGAGACCCCGTCTCTACCAAAAATAGAAAGAAATTAATTGGACAGCTAAAAATATATATAGAAAAAATTAGCCAGGCATGGTGGCACATGCCTGTAGTCCCAGCTACTCGGGAGGCTGAGACAGTAGGATTGCTCGAGCCCAGGAGTTTGAGGTTGCTGTGAGCTAGGCTGAC
>RJWJ010001546.1:0-19905 GCA_004363605.1 Indri indri | reverse complement strand
AAATCTTAATTCTTCCGTTCTCTACTCTTCCTCCCCAAGGAGTTGGAATGAGATTGACATCTTTTTTCCTAAAGGCTCTGTGCCCCCCTCCCTGTCCCCTTTGGGGACAAGTCCCAGATGACCTCTCTGCTCTCCTGGTTGGTGGGATTTTACACAGGTGCTTTGCTGCCCTGCTGTGGCTGCTCAAGGAAGAGCAGGGCCTGGTTCTGCGGGAGAGAAACCTTGAGTGGCCATTTGGGCGGGGGTTGGGGACAGGATTTGACTGCTGGCTCTTCTCAGACCTCCCGGACCTGTTTTCTGATCAGCTGCTGTCCAACGATTGTCACATCTCTCAGACACTGTTTACCTGTCTGCTCAAAACCGCCCCTGTGTGGTGCCCTCCAGGGAGCTGTCCTGAATGTCTGAGGCAGACACAGGACCTGGGACAGCTTGTCTGCATCACCATCGACACAACTGCTGTCCTCTGGCCTCAGCTCCTCCAAGTTCCCCAGTGTCCTGCGCCTCTTCCCTTGCCTGGCCTCACCTTCCTGGGGTCTGGGACTGATTGGAGATAAAAATAAAAGCAATTCTGCCACCTGAGCCGTTTCCTTTGCCCGCCCTGTGCTTGTTGCCTCAGATGGTTCACGGGGTATGTGTGTGTAAGGTCTAACTCCGACCAGCGTAAAAGCTTTCACGCCAGCTCCCAGTGTAGCTATGTTTGAATTAAATCTCCATGCTTTTTTTTATGTGGAAAAAGTGCTATTGGTTCTCCTGCTCAATGAACTCTTTAAGGAGGCTCTTAGGATCCCAGAGTTGGAAGGAATCCCAGAGAGGCTCCTCCGGACGGGGACTCGCCCCCCTCCATGGAAGCCTGCTCTTCTGTGGGCAGTTCTGGTGGAAGATTCTTCCTATTTCGAGCCAAAATCTGTTTCCCTAGAGGGAAAGCCTGTGTGTACCTGGACAGATCCCCAAGAGCAGAAGCGTTAAAACTAGAGCTCCTTGAAGGCAGGAGGACCCTGGGTGATTCCCAGAATTGGGAATTATTAAATATTAATACTTTCTGTGCCAGGAGGAATGAATGGATGAATGAATGGATCCACTCCAACCCTTTTATTTTCCCCAAGAGGAAACTAAGGAGCAGAAGTGCAAGGACTTCTCCAAATTTCTGGACAAATTAGTGACTGGGAGTAGGATTGGAAGGCACATGGGTTAATGATCAATCACCACGTTCCTGTAGGGAACCTGGGGCTGGGGGCGGCATGCAGGAGGGGACACAATCACACTGGAGCAGTGGGGCCGTTATCCTCATCTCTGACAAGATTTTGGCACAGATTCAGCTGGAGCAGGGAAAGGAGCAGGGGCAAGAGCTAGGGGACTCTGAGGAGAGAATAAGCAGCTTTTATTAAGCTCCCCTGTGTACAGAGCACCTCCACAGACAGTGAAAGGCAGGAGAGGGAGAAGAAACCAACCATGGTGTGGGAGAGAAAACGTGCACAACAGCTCCAGACCATGCAGCAGAGAGGCCCAAGTCAATGCTCTTTAGTGCAGCCCAGTGGGGAAGCAGTGCTGAGAGGTGGCGTGGGGGAAGGGCGGGCCTCCAAGTCAGGGTTGAAGTGTGTGACAGGCCAAGGGGCAGGGACTGGTGGGAAGGAAGGGATGAGCAGTCTAAGTTGCAGAGACACTGGGCTCCCTGCCTCCTCCTGCCACCAAAGCCCTTCAGCCTCACGGAGTCTCCTACCCAGACTATCTGCGTTAGTGTCCCAGGGCTGCTGTAACAAATTACCACGGATTAGGTGGCTTAAAACAACAGAAATTATTCACTCTACCACAGTTGTGGAGGCTGGCAGCCTGAGATCCAGGTGTCAGCAGGATTGGTTCCTTCTGGAAGCTCTGAGGGAGGACCCATTCCAGGCCGCTCTCCTAGCCCCCGGTGGCTCTGGCAATGCTCAATGTCCCGTGGCCAGGGTACACTCTAGCCTCTGCCTCCATCTTCACATGGCCTTTTCCTCTGCGTCTCTCCATCTCGAATCTCCTCCTTTCTCTTATGAGGATACTTGTCTTTGGAGTTAAGGTCCACTGAAAATTCAAGATGATGATCTCATCTCAAAATCCCTATTTTGAAAAAAGGTCCTATTTCCAAAAAAGGTCACATTCGTAGGTACGGGGGTTTAGGACTTTGACATCTCTCTTTCGACGGACAGCTATTCAACCTACTCCGCTGTCCACTCCCTCCTGGCAGCTACTGCCCCTAGCGGTGACCTCAGGCACATGCCCCCGCCCCTGGGATAGTCTTCACACAGAGCTTCGTCCTGCCCACCGCCAGGCCCCAGTGAGGCTGAGTGACCTGATCCGGCTCTCACGTGTCATCTGTCTTTACTTAAGTCTGGCTACTCCCAGCAAACTTGTTTGCCGTCTCACAGATTGTGCCCCCCACACATCACACGGATGGCTAAGATGCTTCTTCCCAGCCTGCAACGCCCAACTCCTCTCCAGGCTCTCAACTTTCCTTTCCGTGAAAACCCTCCCAAAGGGAGTGAGCTTCGCCCTGTCCCTCATTGTCCCCCTTTGTTGACTTCTTTTTCTCCTGAGCCACTATATACATCTAACTGTCCTGAGGCCACCATGCTTGAGAGGCCGCGTGTAGGCACTTTAGCCAAGAGACCAAATCGAGCCCAGCCTCCCAGCCGTGCCACCAAGGTAGCAGCCACCTGAGGGAAGAAACCTGCTTGGAAGCAGATTCTCTAACTTCAGCTGTTGCAGCCCCCAGCCACTGAGAATTCCCAGTGGAGGTCTAAGACATCATGGAGCATAGACAAACCATCCCCTTTGTGTCCTGTGCAAAGTCCCAATGCACGGATTCCATGAGGTTCTTTTTTTCTATTATTTTCTTTTTGTCTATCAATATCTAATTATTTGAGCACCATTTACTGAAAGGAATAATTCCTCTGTTTTTGAGACACATCCACTCCCCACATACCAAAAATGTCTATTGCCACCAATTCCTGAAATTTTAGGGGATTCAATAGTATTAACTGTGTGGCTTTTGATTTTTCCCTCCAATGGCTTAGGAGTCAATGGTCCTGGTCAGCTAAGTTAGTTACCTCTTGCCATCTGCTTCCCAGTGTCCCACATTTTGTTGCTGTTATCCTTTTTCCCATTTTCTTTGTCCTTGAAGGTTTGCGGCTTTTTCTATTATTGGAGTTTCAGAGAAAAGTAAAAGTGAGCGAGTGTGTGTGTGTGAGAGAGAGAGAGTGTGTCTGTGTGTGTGCGTGTTTTCGAACCACCCCTTTTATTGGAAGTCTCTTAAGCCCTTTTCAAGCCTGGTTCTCCTGTTCTACTTTTACAATTTATGAATTCCTGCACATCCTTTCAATAAATTCCTTTTTTTTTTTTTTGTCAAACAGAACCTGTTCCTGTTCCTTACAACCAAGAACTATGCTACAATGAAAATTATTTACTTCAGGTGGGAAAAAGGAGGGATTCTGAAAATAGCTGCCAAGATTAGCTGTTAATCACCTGCAGGGCCTGTGGGATCTCAGAAGGGACAAAAATGGTTTAGATTGTGGAGGGTAGGCTAGAGAATGCTTGTGCAAAAGATCCTCATATTCACTCTCCAAATTCTTAGTAATTAGTGAAGTTAGATTATTGGCTTAATGAGCCCCTTGAGGTCTAAAATGTGTCTGGGGAGAGAAATGAAGGATACAAAATATCCTTGTTTCCATTTTACCTTCCATGTGGGATTGAGGCTAAAAAAATACCAATGGTGTAAATTCACACCTAAGGGCTTCAATGCACACTATCTGGGTGATGGGCATTTACAACTTTGATTCAAACTGTACAAAAGCAAACTATGTAAGCAAAACGTTTTTACCCCCATAATATTCTGAAATAATAAAAAAACCCCAACATGGGAACAAGGAGAATTTAAAGTCTGGAACACATTAAACAGAATAATGTATAAAAGCCCAGTACCAATCTTCTGGTCAATATTCCACAAATATTCACTCTTCCTCTTTTCCCATTCTTCGCAGAGACTAGTTAGTTTTCTCCCAAATTCATATTTTCTTCTTCCTGGGCACATTGCTAGACTATAGTCCCCACACCTCTTGCATCCAGGTGGACCCAGGAGACTGAGTTCTGGCCAATGGAATGTGTGTAGGAGTTAGGAACACCTCTGGATCTGGCTCCCAAATCTTTCCTCGAGATTCTCCAGGTTCTCTCCTCCCTCATCGCAGCCAGATTCAGAGGATTCACTAAGAACTCCAAGCCTCCAACGAAAGGCAGAGCTTCTAGATGGGTCCATGAAGTCTCTGAAAAAACAGAGTGCCCCCCCCCCGACCCACACTGGACTATGATATGGGGTGAAATAAGCTTTTATCATGGTAAGCCACTGACATTTGGGGATTGTTAGTTACAGCACTTAGCCTACCCTGAATAATTCTGCCCTATCTTTGGAGAAATTGCCTTTCCCTCCTGGGTCTCAGTTTCTCCATCTGAAAATGAGGGGTTTGGAGTGGGTACTCTCCTGGTTGCCATTCTGCTATAACACTCTATTTATAAATTGTATGGTTATTATTTCCAAGTGGTTTAAAACTCTACAAGGACTAATTGTAGAATTTCTCAACTATAATAAAGACTGAATCTCTACTTCATAGATGAGTTGTGTTCCAGAAGTTCAGGTATGTGTCCCTGGTTGGAACATTGTTTCTATGACAACATAGATTTAATTTTTTAAAATGTACAGAGATTCCTGCTTAATCTTCAGTTCTGAGGCCGCCCGAGCCTTACACTGGAGGCAGTGAGTGGGAGCAGAGGCTCTGGGGTGTGATTGGAGAGGGACAGGACAAGAGGGTAGGATGGGCTGTGCTATGGGCCAGATGCTAGCTGTGCAAGGTTCCCTTGGGAGGCAGCAGAAACCATTATACATGTGAGTCATTCCAAATTAGATATTTCCAATTTCCAATTCTATCTCTACCTTTTCACTTTTTTTTTTTTTTTTTTTTTTAGAGACAAGGTCTTGCACTGTTGCCCAGGCTAGAGTGCAGTGGGGTGATCACAGCTCACTGTAACCTCAAACTCCTGGGTTCAAGCAATCCTCCTGCCTTGGTTTCTCAGAGTGCTAGGATCACAGGTGTGTGCCACTGTACCTGGCCTGCCTCTTCATTTTAACTATGCTTAGGTATATGTTCCATGCAGGTAGAGATGGATTTACCATGAAGCTAATGAAACTCAAGCTTCAGGGTCCTCACTGTCACCCAAGACCTTTCCAAGATCCTCGCAATGTGTTCATGAGATCATTTGTTTTGTAAAACTTGAAAAAGTACAATATTTAACTGCAGTTGGTTAAGGCTGCTGTTTATTTCCACTTTTTATTTATTTGTTTTTTGTTGTTTTTTTTTTGAGACAGAGTCTCACTCTGTTGCCCGGGCTAGAGTGCCATGGCGTCAGCTTAGCTCACAGCAACCTCAAACTCCTGGGCTCAAGCGATCCTCCTGCCTCAGCCTCCTGAGTAGCTGGGACTACAGGCATGCACCACCATGCTCGGCTAATTTTTTTTTCTATATGTATATTTTAATTGTCTAGCTAATTTCTTTCTATTTTTAGTAGAGACGGGGTCTCGCTCTTGCTCAGGCTGGTCTCGAACTCCTGAGCTCAAATGATCCACCCGCCTCAGCCTCCCAGAGTGCAAGGATTACAGGTGTGAGCCACCGCGCCCGGCCTATTTATTTGTTTTTTTGAGACAGAGTCTTGCTCTGTCACCGAGGATGGAGTGCAGTCACATAATCATAACTCACTGCAACCTCAAACTCCTGGGCTCAGGTGATCTCCCTGCCTCAGCCTCCCAAGTAGCTGGGACTACAGGTGTGCTCCATGAAGCCGGCTAATTTTTCTATTTTTAGTAGAGATGGGGTGTCACTCTTGCTCAGGATGGTCTCAAAGTCTTTATTTCCACATTGATGTCCCTTCCTTCACATCTCTCCTTGTGTTAGATGGCACTAGAGGGGCCACAGGCATTTGGAGGATTCAGCTAAGGGGAAGTTTAGTTGGGAATCCACTCCATTTCGGATCTATCCACATGGCTTACAGTCACTTCCATGCATAGTTATCACCTGTCTTCCAGAAATACTCTTATCCACCCACCATGCTGACTCACCTGGTGTTGTGACTGGTAAGTACAGGGCCAGAGATCAAATCAAGATATAAATGTGTCCTACAGCACCTAGCATGGGAAATATGTGGGAATGGAGAAGAATCAAGGTTTGAAAACAAATGAAGCCAGAAGCTAGTCTGAAGACAATTATTCCCATTATCAGCCATGTAAAAATATAAGTGGAAGATTCTGTCTCTTATTGACACCAGTGAAAACAAGTTTTGTCCTGTCGGCAATATATTCAATAACACAGCATATATAATTACAAATGCACCATGCATTCTTTTCTTTTTTGATAGGAATTATATAAACTATAACTTATCAGAATTCCTATGGTTAAATTTTCGATGACTTGACACAAATTACTGATATCAATGCAGATAATAAAAAACTTACAATGTACCATTCATAACGAGGTTTTCAAAGACAAATTTGCTAAGAAACATAGTCAATTTGGAGAGTATATCTAAGATTATTCTTGGCACAAGAAAGTTTGAAATGCTCTGAAATCTCACAGCTCATGGATGAAAGAAATTTGATCAAGATTTTCCCCCAACTTGATAACAAAGCCAAAAATTTACATGACATTGCCAATAACAACTGTGAACCTGAAAGAATTTTTTTAAACTATCAAATAATAAAAGACAAATTTGATCCACTGTGCTAAGATTGAATTATCTTTCTACACTCTCTCTCTAAAATGGTATTATCAAATTATCGCCATGTGAAGAAGCAATCAAAGAGCACACAGCCAAAAATGTAAGAAAAAAGGAATATTTAAGTGTGGCCGGTATTTAATTAATCAAATTATTATGCGAATTTTTTTGTGATATTTGCGGTAGTCAGCTTTTTAAAATTTATAATTTATTGTTATTTCTCATTATAAATAAATATTCACTTTCATACCTATCTTTATATTTGTAATTTGGTGGGGTTTTTTTTCCTTAAAGAAGGTACCCCTTCTGCCCACATCCCTCTGCCCCCAGAATTATATAAACATCAGGTTCCACAAAACCTGGCTGACCAGAGCATAGCACAAGCTCTTAGGAGTTGCTACAGTTATTTGAGGGGTTGGCGCTGGCTATTCAGGCCACAGGCCCAGGAGCTGAGCACTGCCAAGTCACCTAAGCTAATAAGGCTCTGAAAAATGGGCACAAGTTAGAAAAGTCACCAAAGTGGGTCAAATTAAAATGCCTCTTTATGCCTCTGAGGCACTTTAGGTCACCAGTAATGTTACCAGGCCCACACCTATCTTTGCTTCTGCAGGAACCCCAGCATCAGGAGAAACGTGCCATTCTGCCACTCGCCCTCTGGCCCTGTTGCCTATTTTTCTTCTGGTGAACAGTGTTTCAAGAACTCGAAACGTGCCCATGTCCTTAATAAAATTAAACCCCTTTTACTGACAAAAAAATACACACTGGTTTAAACAAACAAAAAAGTGTTTACAAAAGCAAGGTGATTGATTCCAGCTTCTTGAAAATCAAGGATTGTCAATTGTGTTAGCATCACCTAGTGACAAAAACGGGTAAGTTCAGCTCACCAAAACCGTTCAAAAACTGGGAAAAATGGAGATGCTTCCCCCTCCGTTCCTTTTCTGGAAGCTGTGCTGAGTACTGCGGTTTACTCAATTCCACTGTGACTGTTGTTTATTAACTTATGTCCCCAAATCTTATAAGAAAATAGTGAAACCACAAGTCAGACAGAGATGAAAGAATGAATAATTCTGCTGACCCTCGCTGACTCTGTTGAATATTCTGGGCCATCCTGGCTTCTGGCTTGAACCTGCTACCTAGGCTGACTCCTCAATTTCTCTCTTTACCAGCTCTTTCTTTTTCTTTTTTCCTTTCTTTCAAGAGACAGGGTCTTGCTTTGTTGCCCAGGCTGAAATCAGTGGCTATTCACAGGAGCCATCACAGTACACTGCAGCCCCCAACTTGTGACCTCAAGCCATTCTCTCTCCCCAGCATCCTGAGTAGCTGGGACTACAGACTCGCACCACTGTCCTGGGCTCAGCTCTTGTTTTTTCCCAGTCTCTGGCTCAGCCCGCATTTCGCCTAGCTCCATTCCACCATGTCTGTTTCATTTCAGCTCCTTTCTCCTTTCCATCTTAATTTTCCCCAAACAGACCTAGCTTTAGTTGCTTACTTGCATCCTTTATTGAATTTTCATTCAACAAATATTTGTTGAGCATCTTTGTGGAAGGCATTATGGTAAGCACAGGGGACTCAAAGCTAAGAATAACATAGTGTTGCAAGCAAGCCCACCCTCTGGAGCCAAAATGCCCGGGTTTGAATCTTAGTACTATCATTTCTCACTGCTAGACCTTGGACAAATTACTAAGTTCGTTGTGCCCCAATGTCCTTGTTAAAACACATAAAAAGCTTAGAACGGTGTCTGGTGCCTGGTAAGCATTCTTTAAATGCGGATTCTTAAGGCGTAATGCTTGCTTCTCAAGGAGCTCACGGTCTACGGTTGCCCTGTCTGCCTGTCGCTCCCGGCAGGGAGGGCTGTCTGAGTCTTCTGGCATCTCAAGTGACCAGCAGCTCCTCACTACCCTTTCCTGAACGGGGTGCAAGTTTTTGCATCACAGTTTCACTGTGTGATCCCTGACAAGTAATTTCTCCTCTCTGGGTCTCATTTTCTGCATTTATAAAGAAAGGAAGTTAGACCAAAATTGGTTTCCGAGATCCCGACAAACTACTTGTTCTGTGTCAAGTAGCCCAAGTTTCAAACTATGTCAGCTTGGGCAAGACGCTTAACCACTCAGCGACTGTTTTCTCCCTGTAAAAAAATTCAGTGATATTACTAATCCCCTCCTAGGATTGTGAAGAGAGTTTCAATAAAATAACGCAAGCCCCGGGTGTCTGGCACACATGGGACGCTCAGAGCAAGCCAACCCTCCAGATCCCCCGCGTATTCCGATCCACCCGCCTCCGCCATTCGGAAGGCTGGCACCGTCCCCGCCCTCGCTCGCCGGCCGCAGGTTTCCGGCTTCCGGTTCCGCCTGGACGCAGAGGCGGGGCTGAGGCTAATGGCGGCGTTCACGAAACTGGCTGGAGGGGTAGTTAAGGAGGCCGCGGCGGAAGAGGACCCGCGAGTTCTGGAACCTGGGGCTGCCCCCTTCGGAAATTTCCCTCATTATTCCCGCTTCCACCCTCCGGAGCAACGGCTCCGCCTCCTGCCCCCGGAGCTGCTTCGACGGCTCTTCCCTTCTCAGAGTCCCGAGACGAGGCCGATCCTAGGGCTCGACGTGGGGTGTAACTCCGGGGTGAGTGACGGGGGAGGGATCGGAGCACCGGGAGCCAAGCGGTTGGCTGCCTCCACGTCCACTGTGGTTCAGGCTTGGGCGCAGCATCACACCCACCAAAACTTTCTCCAAATGAGCATAAAGCATAGCGTTGACCAACCCAGGGCTGCTGCTGCCTGTCTGCCAGGGTCCCACCACCGTCTCTCTTAGGAATCTTGGGGAGGATTCCTTCTTAACTACGTTCCGAATTCCTGCGTCCCCGCCTCAGCTTTCGCTGCCCTCAGTGCCAGATCCCAGGTGGGGAGGATCACTGTATCAGGAGTGGCCCCTGTGCAGCGTCCCCGGCGACCTTGCTGGGCAGAGGGGACTTTCAGAGACCCACGTTTGGGAGTTTGGGATTGGAATTGGTTTACTGAGAGAGGAGCCAGGGTTGACAGAATCGTGCTTAGAATTAAGACTCGTGTGTGCTGTACAGTGCTGAACGGACCATGGAGCCAGATGCATTTTTTTTTTAAAAGCAGTGAGTTGATGGAATATAGTGGAGAGGACAGCATTCTGCCACAGGAGTGGAGGAAGGAGGCACTGGCACTCTTCTTACCACAAAGTATTATTATGTATATGATTATAGTCAAACCACATGCAAAATAAGGAAATGTCTCCCTCACACCTATTTGTTGCCACTGGGATAGGCTAAAGGAGCAGGCAGTCTGACCCTATGATTGCAAATGCTTCCAAAGTTAGTACCCTCAATCCAGTCCCTTCATCACTCCAGACCTTCTAGAAGCTGGAGGGGGTGTGGTGAATTTTACAGTGGCAGAAGAAGAGACTTTAGTGGACAACTGAAGACCTTGAAGGACACAGCTGATAGTGGGAGGGGGACATTTGGATACTGTCTCAAAGACTAGAATGAGCAGATGGGTGGGTGTCTGGGTGTCCTCGGCAAACATTCTCCACTGTAATGATATAGAAAATCAGAGGGTAAAAGCATTGAAAAAAAAGAGACTGGGCTTAAGGCTTGGGATTTCATGAAAGGCATTAGGAAACCAGAGATTTTAAAGTTGAGAGTAGCATATATATATATATATATATATATATATATATATATATATATATATATACATACACATTAGAGGCAAAGATATAGTTGGCAGTAGTTCCCAAACTTGCTGTCAGGTTCACTTCTGAAAAGTGTCCACAAGCTTGCCAAAGGCAAAGTCCGTAGTTACTAAACATCTGCTCATGCTGCTGCCTGGAGTACTGTTGGTGACATACTGATGGATTTAGTCCCAGCCTCTGCTGGTCAGATTAATCGGAGAGGCCACTGGCATGGCGTGCTCATGGAGACATTGTCCACAGCCATGTGGTACAGTAGCAACGGAGGATGTTGCTGGGAGACTATTCTCCATTGATCTCACGCGATTCTGTACATCTTGTGAGCCAGGCAGTGACTGCCTTTTTTCCCAGCTGTATTTTCCAGTACCCAAACCTGGCTGTATGTTGAGAGAGCTTTCTATTTTGTACTTTGTAAAAAATGCTTGTACTTGATAAAACAAAAAAATTCAAAATACAAAAGGGTATATAGTAAAAAATAACTCCACTCCCAACCCTAAATCCTCCTTTTCCCCGACACAGTGACACCACTGTTTGTATAATAATTTCTTGGGTATTTGTCCTGTGTGTATACCAGTAATTATGCATGTATAAATATCATCCCTCTTTTAGTTTTACAAATAGTAGTACACTGTTTTGCACCTGCTTTTCATTTAATAACTTAGATTATTCATGTCAGTACATTCTTTTTTTAACAGCTTCATAATATTTCACTGTATAGATGTGTCATAATTTATGGGTGTTTTTTTCCAACTTTAAAAACTTTCAGGCCCTACTTTAGACCTACTGAATCAGTTTCTCAGGGAATTGGGCCCTCGAGTCTGTATTTTCTCTTTTAAGCTTCCAGAAGACTATAGGATTGGGGAATTGAGGTTGGAGAGGAATGAAGAGATGTGGAGAAGGCACTGATGTGAGGAAGTGATCAAACATGGGGCCACACCCAAGATCAGATAGGAGGAGCAAGATAGTGAAGAAGTAAATAGAAAGGTGGAGAGATAATTAAGCAGCATGGTCAAGGGCCTTGCTACTCAAAGTGTGACCCTTCAACTACAGCACTGGCATGATTTGGCAGCTTATTAGAAATATCGAATCTCAGCTATCACCCCAGATCTACTAAATCAGCATCTTTATTTTAACAAGATCCCTAAGTGATTTGTATGCCCATTTAAAGTTAGAGAAGCCTGTGTAGAGGAAAGAACCTAATATAGCCTAAGACTTGCCATGTACGATGTGACATTGGACAAGTAAGTCATCGTGAACTATGCCACACATACAGAAGAGTACGTAAAACACAAACCTATACTTTATGAATTATAATAAAGCAAACACCTTTATGGCCACTGTTCAGGTCAAGAATAAAACATCAGCACCCCAGAAGTCCTCCATATGCCTTTTCCTGTTCATAAATATATCCTGTATCCACCCAGAGGTAACAACAGGCCTAACTATTATTATCATTTCCTTGCTTTTCTTTATAGTATATTGTTTATCTTCCCTAAACAATGTAGTTTAATTTGACCCATTTTTGAACTTCTTATAGGTGGAAGCTCATCATCTATTTCCTTTTGTGGCTCGCTTTTTTTTTTTTTTTTGAGGCAGAGTCTTGTTCTGTTGCCCGGCTAGAGTGGCGTGGCGTCAGCCTAGCTCACACAACCTCAAACTCGTGGGCTCAAGTGATCCTCCTGCCTCAGCCTCCCCAGTAGCTGGGACTACAGGCGTGCACCACCTCACCCAGCTAATTTTTTCTGTTTTTTGTAGAGACAGGGTCTTGCTTTTGCTCAGGCTGGTCTTGAACTCCTGAGCTCAAGCAATCCTCCTGCCTTGGCCTCCCAGAGTGATAGGATTATAGGCGTGAGCCACTGCGCCCAGCCTTGTGGCTTGCTTTTTAATTCAGCATTATATATTTGTGAGAATCACTGAGCTGAGTTCTTTTGTCTTTAATTGCTATTTAGTATTCTGTCTTAAGCTATTTAGTATGCTGTTTTAATGACTATACCACATTGATTCGTCCATGCTATTATTATTGGACATCTGAGTGGTTTCCATTGTGCGTTTTCTTCACCTATACAAAAGGCATAAATAAATATTTTCCTCACACAATTGTTAAGCAAATCAGATATTAAATAGGAAAATGCCTTGAAAAATACTATATATAACAACACAAATTTGAGTTAGTTATAATGGTTATAGAAGTCAAAGTTAGATAAAGGAGACAGTGACTTGTTTAAGAGTCAAAAAGATGCTAAGGTGGTAAAAATCACAAATCATTGGATTTGGCTAGAAGGAGGTCAGCACTGACTTTTAGGAATGATGGCTACAGAAACAGAATAAGTCTCAGAAGAAGGTGGCAAAGCATAAGACAGGTAGTTAACATTGAAGCTGTAGAGTGAAAGCCGAATGAGGACTTTTTGGAATCCAGACTTTTTCCAACCACAGGTCTGACAAGCAGGTTTCGATAAGATGGGGCTTGCTCTATTCCTCACTTTCTTGATAAAGGACACCTGTTATGGCTCTGGACCCCTTCTTCCCCTGAGGTCTGAGATACCCAAAAAAAGATAGTGAGTTTACCAGCATATTACTTACTGGAAAATACTGCTCTAGGCTCCTTTGCTATATCCATTTGGCTGTAACTTTCAACTATACCAATCTACCGTAAGTATCAGGGAAGGTACAGGGATGATGCATTACAGCCTGTGACCCATGGAGGGCACTGAGAGCCTGCTCTGTGGAAAAGTTTTTATACAACCTCCTTAGATTATGGTTTAAGGGCCCCACATCCTATAAAGCCAGGGGTAAGTGGCATTCTGAGTGGGAAGATGAGAGACATAGATTTCTCTTCCATTCACTGGTTGAGAGCTGCAATGACAAAGCTCTTTTGGATTCCTCTAGGATCTGAGTGTGGCTCTATACAAACACTTCCTTTCCCTACATGATGGGGAGACCTGCTCAGATGCCTCAAGAGAACTTCGTCTCCTCTGCTGCGACATAGATCCAATCTTGGTGGAGCGAGCTGAAAAAGAATGTCCTTTTCCGGATGCCTTGACCTTTATCACCCTGGACTTCATGAATCAAAGGACCCGGAAGGTTCTCTTGAACTCTTTCTTAAGCCAATTTGGACGTTCAGTTTTCGACATTGGTTTCTGCATGTCAGTAACCATGTGGATTCATCTAAACCATGGGGACCATGGCCTGTGGGAGTTCCTGGCCCATCTTTCCTCCCTCTGCCGCTATCTCCTTGTGGAGCCGCAGCCCTGGAAGTGTTACAGGGCAGCCGCAAGGCGTCTCCGAAAGCTTGGGCTCCATGATTTTGACCACTTCCACTCCCTTGCCATCCGAGGTGATATGGCAAATCAGATTGTGCAGATCTTGACCCAGGACCATGGCATGGAATTAGTATGTTGCTTTGGCAATACCAGTTGGGACCGAAGCCTTCTGCTCTTTAGGGCAAAACAAACCACAGAGACTCATCCAATCCCTGAATCACTGATAGAAGAGGAAAAAGAAAAGAACAGATTAAGATTCTGGAGGCAGTGAGATGGGAGGGCAGGAAGACCAGGAAAGAAATATCGAAAGGGTCTTATATTGAGAATGATGTTTATTCTCCTTAACTCTTTAACAATCAAACATCCTCAAAACCCGGCAGAAACTTTTGGCAAAATGTCCAAGGCCTGTAATTGAAATAATCAGTATCCATTCCCCATTGTTTAAAACAATCCCTAAGGAAAGTGAATCTGTGGAGTAGTAAGATGTCTGAATTTAGATGGCCAAAAAAGTGATCCTGGTTGTTGGACATGGGAGGAGCTGCTTTTGGGCTTTATTTATAAAGATTAGACCAGGCTAGCCTTACTATGTATCAGTTCCCATGGCTCCTTGAATCTGATCTGGTTTCTTCAGGCTTCTGTACTTAACTAGGCCTGCCTTTGGGCAAACTCACAGTGCAGTCTGGAATGAAGAGTCACTGGCCTGGCTAAAGGAAGAGGTTAGCAGGAAAAGCATGTTGTCTCTCTAAAGCAAGTCAAGTCTCCAACATGCCCAGGCTCGGCACAGCAGTTACAGATACTAGGCAAGATGCATTAACTGTCATTTAAAAGATGTTTAAAAGATTTAAATTATGAACCCAGAGATAGTGATTCAGATCTGGAATGGGGCTTAGGAATCTGTTTTCTTTTGTGGTGTTGCATTCTTTTATTTACCATTTTATGGTAAATTTTAACTATTTTTAAGTGTGCAATTCTGTGGCATTAAATACATTCACAGTGAGGAACCTGTTTTTAACAGACACCCCAGCTGATTCTGATGCAAGCAGGGGTAGACCACACTTTGAGTGCTTAGGGTTCCATCCAGCCCTCCTCTGTATAATTTTCCTGGGTTGAGTTCTTCCCCATGTTATTTTAAAATTAATTAATTATTTTAAAGAAAGACTTCTAGATTCCCCATGGTTTTAACAACTACCTACAACCTAAATGAGCCCCAAATATCAAATATATTGGTAGCCTCACATCTGTGGTTCCAGACTAATATTTTTCCTGTTTTGTAATTATATCCCCTAGATATTAATAGTTCTTAGGCACCTCAAAGTCAACATATCCCAAAAGCAAACTCATTCCCTCCTTCCAAACCTAATCGTATCTCATTGGTGGCATTCAATTATTGCTCAAGCTAGAAACTTCACCTGCTTCTTTCCTCACTTTTACTACCCACATTGAAATAGTCACAAAGTACAGCAAATTCTACCAATTACATAAGTCCCATTTATTCCATCCACGTGGCTGGTGCCTATCAGAGAGTTCTGTGTTAAGTCATCTACCCTCCAATCCATTCTCTGCCTTGCAGCCACAGTTTACCCATCTGTACAACTGAAATAACACCACCTTCCTTTTCCTGTGCCCAAATGAGCTAAAGGATGTGAATGTATATTGTGGAACATTGTTAGACAAAAATAAGGTGTTATTATATACTCCGTAAGCGTGCCACAGACCACAGCTGTGCGTGTTAGACCAAAGTTTATGAGAAAAATGTTTCATCTTGTAGAAGAAAACATGCATCTTACTATCTCTAATAATTTTTTAGGATGAGGAAGCAAAAAGGAGTTTAGCTTCAGTGCTACAAAGCATTTTAAAGGAAACAATTTTGTGGGGGAGGGATATGAGGCCAGTTTATGATGGTCTCAGAATGATCACAGTGGTTACAGAGCTGAATTTACCCACATCTCTCTAGATCTTAATTTAGGAACACTTTGAAACCTTGTGACCCTGCTGGGGTCTCTGCTACCACCTTTCACCAATGCAGTGCAAAGAAATGTATATGGGGCTGTGGTAGGCTAAATAGTAGTCCCCAAGATATCCACATTCTAATCTCTGGAACCTGTGAATGTTACCGTAGATAGTAAAAGGGACTTCGCAGATATGATTAAGGATCTTGAGATGGTGAAATTAACTTGGGTGATCAGAATGGACCCTAAATATAATCATAAGTATCCTTATAAGAGGGAGGCAGAGGGAGATTGGACCCACAGTAGGAGATGTAATAACAGAAGTGAGAGGTTAGAGTGATATGAGGAAGGGCTGCAAGCCAAGGAATGCAGGGAGCTTCTAGAAGTCAAAAAAAAGGCAAGGAAATACATTCTCCCCAGGAGCCTCCAGAAGGAATGCAGCCCTACCAACACCTTGATTTTAGATTTATGACTTTCAGAACTATAAGAGAATAAATTTGTGTTGTTTTAAACCACTAAGTTTGTGGTGATTTGTTTCAGTAGTAACAGGAAGCTAACATAGGGACTCTGACTACCGTGAGACTGGCTTACACACCAAGTGGCACCTGTCCCAAACAACTCCTCAGTGGCAGAAAATGGCCCCAGTGACCAAAAGGACACACAGAGGCTCCATATACATGGTTAACTTAAAAATCTTCAACAACTAAAAGGTTTGGGAGATGCTTCAGCATCTGAACTTGATCTGTTCCCTACTAACATTCTATTGGCTGAGCGGTTACCTGACCTGTTGGGAGGAACCGTTGTATTTCAAGTCTGTGCAGTCAGTTTGAAAGAAGATATGTCATTAGTGCTCATAAAGATGAGGCCCTGGTACCAAGAAGATAATGGCTACATAATAGTCTGTGAGAGCCCTTGGAGACAGTGAAAATCTTTGGCTCCAAGAAAAGAACATCTTATTTATCTTCACACCAGCCTAATTTAGGAACCAACACCAAGCATGATGAAACTTCTTGAGGGACAATCAATAGAGAATGGTTCTGGATATACTTGGTCATTTAAAAAAATATATTTTATGTACTCTATTATCTCCAAAATACTACATTTCAACATGTAGTCTATAAAAATAAAATACATCATTTTATACTAAATATTCAAAATCTACTGTGCATATTAAAGTTCATCTCAATTTGGACTAGCCATACTTCAGATGCTCATTAGCCAGCCACATGTGGCTAATGCATACACTTTCATGGGAAATCAGGAAATATTTTATCAAATTCCTTCCATATATCTAGCACGGTCTTAGCTGCTATGGGAAGTAGGGGAAAAGTAGATTAAACCACCCCAGAGTTCCAAAGGTTAGATTTGATTCATTCAGCAAATATGTTAAAGTTGAGGAGAAAAGGAGAGGCTCATAAAAGATAATAAACAATCCTGTGAGCTTTAGAAAAGGAAAGTCTTTGTGGGTAGCAATGGGCATGGAAGACTTTCTGCAGGATGTGGGACTTGAGCTGTCCCTGAAAGGAATACAGCTTTTGGAACAGTGGACAAGAGGAAAGGATCATTCCCTGTTAACCTGGAGAAAGGAACCTCTTGGCAAGGGTGTTTTTGCACATTTAGAACAGACAAGACTGACTGGTCTAGAATGGAGATGTTATTCTGGGCAGTAGTGGGAAATAACAGTGATCTTTGCCATTAACTAGATTTTAGATGGAATATCTGTAAGTAAAAAGAAAACTATAAACATACTAGAGAATACAGCTGATTTTAAAAATTGGCATACTCCCCAAACAACAACAAAAAAAAGCCATAAAGGAAAGGATTGATAAATTTGATCACATAAGGCAAAAAAGAAAAAAACCAAAATCCAATAAAGTTGCATGACAAACAACCAACTAGGAAAACTATGCAATGCTTGTGAAATATAAAGGACTAATTTCATTATAATATAAGTAACTCATAAATCTATTTAAAAAGGCTTTCACAGAAAATAATGGCAGATAAACACCCAAAAACTTATTTAATCTTGTTAATTACATGCAAGTAAAACTGAAAAGAACATTTCATCACTTAGATTAGTACAATATTCACATAGATTTAAAACAGAGATGGTGAGAATGTAGGAAAATAGATATTCTTGTGCCCTGTTAGTGGGGATAAAAATTAGCATGACTATTTTGGAAAGCAATTTGTCAATACTGCACATACCTAGGAATTCCATCACTAGGAATTTATGCTGTGGATATACTAAAATATGCAAGGAGGGGGCCAGGCGTGGTGGCTCATGCCTGTAATCCTAGCACTCTGGGAGGCCAAGACGGGAGGATCACTTGAGGTCAGGAGTTCAAGACCAGCCTCAGCAAGAGCGAGACCCCGTCTCTACTAAAAAAAAAAAAAAAAAAAAAATTAGCCAGTCAACTAAAAATAGAAACAAAAAATTAGCCAGGTGTGGTGGCTCAAGACTGTAGTTCCAGCTCTTGGGAGGCTGAGGCAGGAGGATCACTTGAGCCCAGGAGTTTGAGGTTGCTGTGAGCTAGGCTGATGCCATGGCACTCACTTTAGTCAGGCAACAAAGCAAGACTCTGTCTCCAAAAAAAAATATGCAAGGATATTGAGGGACAAGAAATAGAGAATGTTCCTGGATATACTTGAACACTTAAAAATATATATTTTATATAATCTAGTATCTCCAAATGCAGTGTTATCCATTAGAGTTAGTTGACAAAAGTGAAAAGACAGAAATAACCTAAATGCTTGTCAGTAGGAAATAATGTGGTACAACCATAAATAGATTACTATGCAATTGTTGAAAAGAACAAGATAAGGTGGGGGCAGGGGTGCACACCTGTCATCCCAGCTACTTGGGAGGCTGAGGCAGGAGGATCACTTGAGCATTTGAGTCTGCCTGGGCAACGCAGCAAGACAGTCTCTTAAAGAAAAAAATTGTTTTTTTAATTTAAAAAAATTAAAAAGAGCAGGGTAGTTTGGTATATGCTAATATGGAAAGGTCTCCAAGATATTTTAAGTGCAAGAAGTTAAGGTACAAAACAGTGTAAATGGTAAGATCCTGCTATCTTACCTGTTAGAAAGAATATAAACATAGAAGGTAATAAAACAACTAAAAGCAAAAAACCAAAGAGCAGTATAACCTGCTCTTAGTCATATCAAAGAATCAGCCAAAAGGTTAAAATGGCTCATTGCTAGGGGTAGGAAATGCAGGAAATAATTGTTTATTTATTATTTGTTTCACCATATGCACATATTACTTTTTAAAAACTAGTCTTAAATGAGTAATTTTTTAAAGTAAATTACACAGTATCTTTCTAAAAATAACTGTCATCCCCTACTGTCCCGCCCATCTATCTGCCTAATTTTTTCCTCACAGCATAGCCAAAATTCTTGGAAGAGTTTTAAACATTTCCTATCTCCATTCTTTACTTTGTGGGTCTTTCTTAACCCTTCAAAATCTGGTTTTGTCAAAGTCTCCAATGATGTGTGACTGAAGTCAGCAGTCATGTCACTGTCTGATCCAACTTAACCTCAGCAACATCAGGAACTATACTCATCCCCTGGTATTCATGGGGAATTGGTTCCAGGACCCCTGAGGATAACCAAAATCCTTGGGTGCTGAAGTCCCTGGTGTAAAATGGTGTAGCACTTGCATATAACCCATGGACACTGTCCTGTATACTTAAAATCATCTCCAGATTACTTATAATACCCAATACAATGTAAATGCTATGTAAATAGTTGTTATACTGTATTTTAAAAAATTTGTATTTTTATTATCATAGTTATTTTTTATTTTTTATTTATTTACTTTCCTCTGATCTGCAGTTGGTTGAATCCAAGGATGCGGAACTCACCGATACACAGGGCCGACTATTGGTCTTTTTTGAAAGCTTCTTTCTCGGGCTCTGGTGATAGCATTCATCCAGTTTTTTTTCTCCTTCTCTGGAGACCCCTCTCTAATGTTGGTGTTCCTTGGGGTTCTGTTCCAGCCCTTCTCCTCTCCTTGTGGATCGCCTGTACTCATGGCTTCACTTACCACCAGTGTTCTGATGACTTACAAATTTCTTATTTATAGTCCAGATTCCTCTCCTGAGCTTCAGAATTCTTTATCCAACAGCCTATATCAATGCTTCCCAATCTTTCCCATGTGATAGCACATATAGAAAGTGATGGTGATTTCTATGCGGGATATGC